>JAXCEF010000220.1:0-88736 GCA_037178605.1 Colletotrichum euphorbiae
TATACTATATCTCTATAGTTAGTAGAACTATATATATAGACTTTATTCTTTATATCCTTATTAACCTTATAATATAGCTTTAAAAGGCTCTTATACTCTATAAGGAAGTCTGAGACGTTAGTTCTAATAAACTTAGGCGCTCTAGTTAAATAGGGAGTTATTATAGCAATAGTAGGATACTTCATAAGGATATCTACTAGGATAGCAAAGTCCTAGTTAGTATAACTCCTTGTTATTATGCTGAAAGGGCTTGAGGAGGCTAGGTTAAGCCCTAAGTTGAGATTTGCAGGCCTATTCTTACTATCCTTAGAGACTAGTTTATTCAAAGCTTGAGATTATATCTTACTAAATAAAGGGCCTAGAAACTATTCTTTAGGCTGCTTCCCTTTGCTAGAAGAGGACTTAGTGTCTGGGTTACTAGAATAAGAGGTAGATATATTATTTATAGGTTTATAAATACTATATTAAGTATATTTAAGTATTATTAAGTAATTATTTATTAAATCTCTGTGAGATATTACTAAGTAGATAGATTAGTATAACTTGTTAATATTCTTAAAGGTGAAGGGGGGGGGGGGGGGGTAATAGTAGGTCTTCTAGATTATAAAATGAAAGGTAATAAAAAAAGAAAGGAATATAAATAAATATAAAAAGGCTTTATAGCTTTAGTCTTACTACCTTAGTGGTAATCCCACTTTAAGTCTTAATATTTAAATTAGGAAAAGTCTTTCCTGGTGAGGCTCCTATCTTAAAATCTTATAGCTCACTATATTAAAATACTTGATATATTAGTATACTTGCTCTTAGCACTCTGGGCTATATTAAAATAGGTTTATTAGTATTCTTTTACTAATCTAGTTAATCTTACTTTATTTATTAGCTTAGTAAGACTGCTATTTCTCCTATATTAGTTTTATCCATAGCTTTTTTGAGCTATCTTAGCTATAATAAACTAATTAAAAAGACTAGTAGTAGATAAGAATAATTAAGAAAGAGGGAGGGATGCAAGAGAGGAAAAAGAAAAAAAAATAGTTAGTTCTAGCTGAAATACTAAAAGAAGGGAGGATTTCAGGGTCTTTATGATTCCTATTAACTTTTTAAAAGAACGCTTGGCTATAGCAATCCCTCTATAGGCTGATAGGTCTGCGAATCGCCTATTCTCCTCTATCTAGCTCTTATTTATATTATTATTTCTTTATTTCTTTATTTCTTTGTGGCAGCTAGATATTATAATTATCTAGAAAAGGAGTGGGTATATGTTGGTATGTGTTATAATAGCGGGACGTCTAGATGTGATGAAGGCACCCCACTCTCTTAGAAACCTTTGAGGGTTATAGTAAAGAGCAAAAAAGATCTGCCTCTAGGCACTATTAGGAAGAGTAGGAGCCTACTGGGGACTATAAAGATAGTAAATAATATAATACTACCTACGAACGGATAGGAATAATAAAAGTAGGCTCAGAAGATGCGCGCAGCGATTCGCAGATCTAATTAGAAAGAATGGGAAGAATTGGGCTTGAAATAGAAGAGATATTGCAGGTAATTGTGTATAGGATTATTAAGGTATGAGCCCCCTTGAGGCTGAAAAAGACTATGGATGATGATGAAAAAAAAATGATTTCTCCTGCCCCTCCTCCTATTGCAGTCTTCCGTTTTGGACCCCATTTTGATAGCGGGCCTGCTGACTGAACAGCCAAGCCATCTTGTCCCATCCCACTACCTGCAGACTAATAGTAGGATAGAGAGATAGAACTAAGAAATCCAGGCTTTTTTGCGGGCGTATATAATATAAGCCTAGGATAACTAGGGAAGGCTACTCCCCGCTACCTAACTAGCGCTTAGGAATAGAGTTAGTAGTATAACTAGACTCTTCCTATTCTTCCTAGAGCATAGATACTATATTAACCCTATATTAGTTATAGAAGAGGAACCTAATATACCTACTATAGAGCAAATAGTAGCTACTCTCCTAGTAAGTAAGCTTAGGAAAATAATAAGTTTTATTTAAGCTAATATAATAGCAGCCTAGTAATAGAGTAAGGAAAATATAAATAAGTAAAGGTCCCCTATAGAGAGATACTAAGTAGGTAATAAGATCTAGTTATTAATAGCAAAATATAAGAGCCCTAAGCCTAATAAGAAACTCTTATAGCTATACCACAAGTATATAGTTATAAGTATACTAAGCTCCCATATAATAGAACTAGATATCCCTAGGAATATCTACCTGAGGTTCTATATTAACCTCCTCTAGAGGGCACTAGAGGACTCCCTGCCTACCTAATTAAGAGTAGATTCGCAGCTACTACTAAGTATTATAGATAATAGCAAATTTAAATAGCGCGTAGAGGAGATCTACATAGCATAATAGAAGGTAATAGGGAGAGGGCAGCAGCGTGAGGCACTAGTTAAGTAGGAGGGGAATATAGAGCCCACCTAGGAGCTAGCAGAGGCTATTAAGGAAACCAAAGCAGCAAGTAGGTATAAAGGAAGGTATAAGCTAGTTATAGCTAACGATAGCAACCCAGCCTACACCTGGAGGGCCCCCAGCTAGGGGAGGGGATAATATTATAGGCTACGCCCAGTTAGAACTATCTAGGCTTCTGCCTAGATTCACCGCTCTTAGAGCCCACTTAGTAGCTACCCACAAACCCAGTATAACTATACTAAAGCGGAAAACCCCTCCTTTTCCTCTTCAGCTTCAAATAAACAGTATTACGCCACCTCTTATTGCACAGACTCAGGTCTAGCCCTTCGTACTAAGAAAAGATTTAGAACTAGATAGAGCATAACCTAGATTATATTAAGTAGATTATTGCCCTCAATAGTAGTAATAAATATAAGGAGGGCTACTAAGCTAGTAAAGACTGCCTAATAGCTTAAAATAACTCTTTTAGTGCTATTCTTTTGCTTATTTTAAAGTGCTAATAGTAGTAGATAGCTCTAAATTAATAGTATTTATAACTATAAATGAGGCTGCGATATTAATAATAATATCGCTTAGAGTTAGCACTAGTAGGGGACCCCTATGGACCCTTGCTGCGTGACTAGGGGCGGGCTTAGCAGTTTGGGCATGAACTTTTGAAGCGCACCTCTGTTTAAGATATGCCAAGCACACTTCACGGCGCTCCAACTCCAACTCCACAGATATTGTCCGTGGAGACTGGTCTGGTACTACAATCGTGATTACTTGGCAGACTTTACGGCTTTCAAGTGTACCATGTTAGCTCATGCGCGTCGCATTTATCGCATTCGCTCGGTACTTGAATATGGGTCTCAATCCAAGGTCTCTGCGGTCCTATGACAACGATGAGTTTCTTTTCCGGCGGCCATCGTCACTTTGCTCCGCTGTTCTTGCAACTGAGAGGCCCAATCGAGATTGGATGTGACCCTGATCGTCGCGTCCGCGAGGCTTGGTCATTTTGAAGGTCGGATAGATATCGACAAGACACGAAATTACAGATGACTGTCCCAGTCCTTCATGGCACTTTTACAGGAGTACTCGCATCCACCGTCACGTCAGCTTACCTGCACCCAGACCATCTGCTTGTGGTAAAGCACTGAAAAGTGTCAAGTCAACCAATTGATTGCTGCGGAAAGCGACCGTCTGTGCTGATTCGCGTCCACCATCGTTGTTTTTTGCAGGTTTCGAGAATGCACATGGAGGCAGCCCGTCAGAGCAACCGCGCGGGAGATACATTGGACCAGGAGCTTAGCCAGATGCGTTTCACATTTCTCAACTCACCAGTACGCACTAGGATTTCACTTGAATACTGATATCTGACTGCACTAGCCAATTACACCCGCCATTTCCCCCCCGAAGACGTGATGGTCCAAGTCTCCTGCGATTGATAACCCCTACCCCCCTTTTCTTTTTCCTTTTCCCTTTTTTTTTTGTACCGGCGATCTTTGCCGCAGTTTCAACGGCGTGGGTCGCAGCCGAGTAGATCATCCGCAGCCCGGAATGCATTGCCGTGAAGCTAGGGAATCTTGTTGCCTTGCATCATTGAAAGCTGCCAGTGTTAGCCCGATTGGGATTTAGACTAGAGTAACCTCAAGGACTCGTGGCGCGCTGAGTCCTGACGGGCTCAGGCTAAGCTGTAAAGACCCTTATCCTCTGGTCCGTCAACTCGGGTGGTCATCATCAGATTGAGAAAAGGCCCAGATTCTCAAAACCAATGGACAGACGAACCCGCTCATATCCCTCAGCAGCAATCTTCACCCATCGAATCATCCAAACATGAGTAAGATTGAAAGGTGTAAAAACAATCCCTTTGGTCGCCCAACAACCATGTGCGAACAGCATACGATGTTCTGTCGTTGCCCGCTTCGTTTTAGTGCATCCAGTCTTTCAAGTTCCACCCCGTTCAACAGGCTCACCCTGGGTGTTCCTTTTTTTCGTCTGTTACTTGGCTAAAATCTACCGTCAGATTTCAACGACAGCGCAGCCCTGCACAGCCATGCGTTCACTGACACCACTGGCCCTGTACTCCAGCGGCACACGGCCGGACTTTATATTATTATTGCCGAGTTGCGGGACGTGTTCTTCTCGCGCGGCACCTCCACGGGGGTCAATAGGTAACATATAAAGCCTGGCGAGCTGGTCAGATGATGTTTTACTCTTTGTCAGTCCTCGTTTCTTTCCACCCAACCAGACTTGGACGACTTTCGAAAATCATGACGATCTCCGGAGAGTCTCTGGCAAAGGCCGTTGAAGGGGTGGCCATTGACGGTGTTAGCGATGGCACCAAGAAGCGCCCCTACCTGCTCTTCGCTGCGGCCCCCGCCATTGGCCACACATATCCTCTTCTACAAATCGCAGCAGAGATGGTTCAAAGAGGCTTCGAGGCAACCTTCATCGCCGGAGAGCAGTTCCACCCCCAGGTCAAGCGGATGGGTGCTGAACACATCCCCGTCCCGCCCATGTTGACCGAAGAGATGAACGAGGTTCGCTCCAAAGTGCCCGTTGGCATTCCCCGACTCGTGTGGGATCTCAGCGAGGTCTTCATTAAGCCTATCCCCGACCTCTTCAAGACAATCATGACCACCCTTGAGAAGATTCGCGAGAGACGGCCGTCCCAGCAGGTCGTTGTCGTTCACGAGACAATGTTCAAGGGCCTGACGCCCATGATGTACGGAGCGCCCCTCCCGAAGGGGTTCACGACAAGGCCTCCTGTGGTCAACATCAACGTCATTCCCGTAGTCGTCACCAGCATCGACACTGCACCTTTCGGCCCTGGGCTTCCCCCAGACTCGACCTACTCTGGTCGCGCAAGGAACAAGCTTCTCAACGAGATGTTCTTCAGTCCCATCGGACCCTTTGGTGCCGCAGCTCAGGAGTATTCCAGGGTTCTCGGCTCCCTTGGCACGACTGAGGAGTTCCCGCCTTCTCTGTTCCAGACGTGGCAAACCAGCTTCGATATCACCCTGCAGATGTGTTCCCCGAGCCTCGAGTATCCCAGATCCGACCTCCCCGAAGTCATCAAATACGCCGGATGCCTCCCCCCCAAGCCTATTGATCCCAACTACAAGTATCCCGAATGGTGGGGGGATATCACGGCCGGAAACAAGAAGATCGTCGGCGTCGCGCAGGGCACGATCGCCACGGGATACACAGACCTCGTAATCCCTACGATCCGGGGTCTGGCAGACCGCGATGATGTTCTCGTCGTCGCCATTCTTGGTGTCAAAGGCGCCACGTTGCCCAAAGACGTCAAAATCCCGGCCAACACGAGGGTTGCCGACTTCCTTTCCTACGATGCTTTGTTGAGGTATGCCGACGTGTGGGTTCTGAATGCCGGCTACGGAGGCTTCTTACACGGTATTGTGAACGGCGTGCCAATGGTCCTCGGCGGTGATACCGAAGACAAGCCCGAGATTGCCATGCGCGGCGAGTGGACAGGCGTAGCGTACAACCTCAGGACCGGAAAGCCGACGGCGGAGCAGGTTGCTGAAGGTGTTGCGGACGTGTTGGCTAATGATAGGTACAGGACGAGGGTGACGGAGATTCAGAAGGAGAACCAGGAGATGAAGTCGCTGGACACCGTTGAGAAGTACATCTGGCACTACGCTGACAACGCATAGATGAATGATGGAGTTTAGATGTGTGGACTATTATAACATCTCGTAATTTTACTCCTTGTCCTAAAGGCAAATTCCTAGTCGTGGGGGCAGAAAACGTCTTGCGTCATATCATTCAACGGTTCTCACTAGCGTAGGAGGAGGCCAATTCAGCTTCGGAGTTCCCTTCAGTCATTGATCTTCACCACTATTGCTATCGCTAATGCCGTTGTCATCGTCGTCGCCTTATTCGTCTGTTGGACCTGATCACCTATTACCCAGTGTTAAGACGCTTCTCTAGCTATATGGCAATATTATGAAACTTGCATTGCGATGTATATCAGCCCAAGTAAAGTCATAGCGATTGTATCAGCGTCAACTCACGCTTGAGTGATAAGAGAGATGGCTCTAGTTCATCGTACACGGGTTGAGTCAAACAGTCTTGTGGATGCGACGTGCAAAGCATCTCAAACCCCTGTGACTAGCATCTGCTTAGAAGACGAAACTTCATACCAGCTGGTAGCTCTTGTGGAATCTCTTGGTTTCTAAATCATGTACATCTGACTACCCACATTCCAACGTAGCAAAAGACATAGTGACTGATATTCTCAAAATAAACGTAGAGCATTGCCGACAGGCGTATCTTAGTTACTAAAGATCTGTTCGAAATGGGAGACAGGTTGGTTCGTGCGGGTACAACTTAGCTAGACAAGCTCATAACGCGCTGAATCAAGCATTTGGGCGGACATCGAGCCACTCAACTGATGCGCGCTGCTACTGATGATTTCACATTGTTCTCCGCTTTGATTATGAGCGGGGCCACCTTTGGACGACTGTCGACCAATCTGGTTTTGTGATGTCAGGTGCGGAGAAAGCTTCAAACTGCATGTTGCAGTAAAGCCAAGTCCACGGCGCTAACCTGATCCATCCAAGATGTCGAGGCTATTTCAGCCCTCCGACAATTGGAAGATTAAATCCCTAAAAGGGCTTCTTCTCCTCTTGTGAAGACCATCCTTCCAGTGTCCGGCCAAGTTATCAGCATGGCTAGCCCAAAGATGAAAAATCCCTCCTGGCTTCTCTACGGTCCCAAATCAGCCAAACTCCAAGATCGACCTATACCTCAGATCAGGGACGACCATGACGTTATCGTACGCATCAAGTACGTGGGAGTTTGCGGTAGCGACGTTAGCATCTCCTCCATCTTCTCTCCAATAATGTTGCTTATCCTGTCCAGGTTCATTTTTGGCAAGAAGGAGGTTTCATGCGCAAAGTCAGCAATGATCAGCCCTTAGTGATGGGCCACGAAGCCGCAGGCATCATCGACTCCGTTGGTCCCGGCGTGACCTCTGTCAACGTAGGCGACAGAGTAGCCATCGAGCCCGGTTTCCCGTGCCGCCGCTGCAAGAACTGCAAAGACGGCGTCTACAACTTGTGCCCCCAGATGAAGTTTGCGGCCGATCCTCCGGACAGCAACGGCGCCTTGGCAAAGTTCTTCCTCGTACCCGAGGACTTTGTCTACAAAGTGCCCGAAGGAGTCAGTCTGCAGGAGGCGGTGCTGGTAGAGCCGACTTCCGTGGCCGTCCACTCGGCCAGGCTGGCAGAGATCTCGTACGGCCAAGACGTCGTCATCACGGGCTCCGGTACGATCGGGCTTCTTTCAGCTGCGGTCGCGAAGGCGTTTGGGGCTCGAAAAGTGATTCTCGTGGACATCCTGGAGAAGAAGCTGGAGTTTGCAAAGTCGTTTGTGGAATGCGAAACTTTCCTCGCAGATATCAACGCAGACGGCGAAGACGCTGCCGCACAGATTCTCCAGGAGTTCGGAATGACAGAGGGTGCTGACGCCGTCATCGAGGCTTCTGGCGCTCAAACGTCGATTCAGGCCGGCATCTACGTTCTTAAACGCGGTGGCAGCTATGTGCAAGCTGGGTTGGGGAAAGCGAGACCAGAAGTGCCTATGCTGGCTTTATCTGAGAAGGAACTCAAAGTCAGAGGATGCTTTAGATACGGCTCTGGGGACTTCGAACTTGCCCTTTCGCTCATTGCGCAGAGACGCATCAACACGCAGGTGTTGCTGTCGAGTGTAACCCCCTTCGAGAACGCCTCAGCAGCTTGGGATAAAACGGCGAATGGAGAAGGCATCAAGAATCTCATTGAAGGAGTCAAGGAGTAAGAAGTCTACCTATTGGACGAAGCGCGAAATCGTTGTACCTTCTCATTTTGTTTGAAACAATTGAAGCTGACGTAACTCCGGGTGAACATTGACCGAAGCCAACCCCTCACGACCACATCATGACCTGCACAATCCGGGACTCTGTCGGCCGACGAACCAATCCACTGGCTGTATCTCCAGAGGCTCCAGATCGTTGAGGAGGGGCCAGCTTTCTCGTCACATTACTTTGCGATTGTCGAGCTTGATTGGCTTTCTTGCGCAACTGATCGACACAAGCACCACCACGTACAACCCTGTCGGCCAACGAACATCATCGGAGTTGCTCTTGCTGGACGCCTCAAATCCAGGAACTGCAAGTGGAAGTCTCACTCGAAATCCTGCGCAAGCCTTGCGCGCCCGACTTCGGTGGATCTTCTTAGTCGCACACAGAGGCTTTAAAAGTCTCAACCCGAGAGCGGGGAGCCGAAAACCGCTTCGTGGAATCTCACTCAGACATCAGGAGACATCAGCATCATGGCCGACGCGAATCACACCATCAAGCTCCCCAGCTTCCGTGAGCCGCCATCGCAAAGTCCAACGGAAGCTCGCAATATCGTGACAGCTTGGTCAGACAGATTCAATCAAGCTTTGAGCACCCACGACATCACCGCCTTGCTCACGCTGTTTCGAAACGATGCCTGGATTCGCGATCTTCTCACCCTGTCTTGGGATTTCCGTACGATTCAAGGTGTTCAGAACATCGACAGCTACTTCCAAGAGAATCTGGAGCGAGTAGGACTCCGCAACGTCCAGCCCATCGAGAGAGGGACGTTTATACCAGCTTTCAGGACCGTCGCGCCCGGGGTCCATTGGGTGGATACCATGTTCGACTTCGAGACCACCGTTGGCGGAGGTAAGGGCATGGTGAGGTTGACGCTTGAGGAAGATGATTCCTGGAAGGCCTATATGATCAACTTCCAACTCCGGGACTTGAAAACATTTCAAGAAAGCTTGGGCATCAACAGGCCGTGGGGATATGTGGACACTAAAGGGGGGAATTGGAAGGAGAGGCGCGAGAGGCAGAAGGAATTCGTTGATCAAGACCCTGTTGCACTGGTCATTGGAGCTGGTGAGTGAAGATGAGTACAAGCTCAAGTTCATGGAGGCTGATAAGCAATTTGCTAGGCCATGCCGGAATCAACATCGGCGTCCGTCTGAAGCATCTCGGTGTTTCGACTTTGATGATAGATCGCAACGAGCAAGTGGGAGACAGCTGGCGAAAGCGATACAGGGTAAGTAACCTTTAAAACGTTCATCGTTTACCACAATCATGGTGATTCAGCTAATGTTTACCCTCCGACGCAGACACTGATGACCCATGACCCGATTCAATACTGCCATCTGCCCTTCATCCCATTCCCTGCCGACTGGCCAATGTTCATGCCCAAGGACAAGCTCGCAGACTGGCTCGAATCTTATGCTACGATGATGGAACTCAATGTCTGGACAAGTACGAACATCGAGGGCGCCGACTACGATGAAAGGACCAAGACCTGGACAGCCAAGATCCGCAGAGCAGACGGCAGCATCCGCGTCCTACGGCCCCGCCACATCATTCTCGCTACAGGGCAAGCGGGAGATCCCATCACCCCGACCTTCCCAGGTCAGTCAGACTTTAAGGGAATAGTCTACCATGGAAGCCAGCACCAAGACGCGTCTGCTATCCAGAACCTCTCCAGCAAGAGGGTCCTCGTGATAGGATCCGGGAACTCGAGCCATGATCTATGTCAGAACTTCTACGAAAATGGAGCTCGAAGCGTGACGATGGTACAACGCGGTGGCACTTACGTCATCACCGCCAACAAGGGCATCTTCGTGATGCACAAGGGCGGGTACGAAGAGGGCGGTCCTCCCACGGAGGACCTGGACGTTGCTTCTCAGAGCATGCCGACGCCGGTCCAATTCGCCCTCAATGTCTACGGGACCAAGGCGATTTCGGAGGCTGACCGGGAGACGTTGGATGGATTGAGCAAGGCCGGCTTCAAGCTCGACTTTGGAGCTGACGGGAGCGGCGTCTATCGCAAGTACATCAGCCGTGGCGGAGGGTACTACATCGACATTGGGTGCAGCAAGCTCATCGCGGATGGCAAGGTCAAGGTTCACCACAGCCCTGAAGGCATCGAGAGATTCACTCCTGACGGGCTGGCATTGGCTGACGGCGCGACGCTGGATGCGGACATCGTCGTCTTGGCGACGGGCTACGACGGGATGAAGTCGACCACGCGGAACATCTTCGGAGACAAGGTCGCTGATCGTGTCGGGGACGGCTGGGGTCTTGATGAGCAAGGCGAGATCCGCTCTGTGAGTCCCGCGACTCCGACATCAAAGTCCTGCTACTGACCTAGACAGATTTGGCGAAACACTGGCCATCCTGGATTTTGGTACATGGGCGGCAATCTGGCGCTATGTCGGATTTACTCACGCATGCTTGCGTTGCAAATCAAGGCTCTCGAAGAAGGGCTGTATGCTCAGGCATGATGTCTGTGTGTAAAAGAGCCTGAGGATCGCGGGTTGACGCACAGCATTCTTTTCGCGGCAACAGTATGAGTGAAGACCAGGTCGGCTCACGTATTCATCACCACCACCATATCGATCGTCTTAAAAAGTTTCATTCTCTATCTAACGGTAAACCCAGCCATGGGAACAAAGATTGTCACCTATTTTATGCGCCACAACTGTTTAATAACTTCGAAACTCCCGTTTTTCACCGAGTTGAAGGACAGTAAGTCTCGCCATGCTGAGATGTGCCATGCTGAGATGTGCCATGCTGAGATGTGCCATCCCGACACGGCCAATGGCACGGAAGCTTCGCGCTAGAACTGTCCGCCTTTGGCTGGACCAAATGGTGCTTCGTTAAAGGTCCCCGGCGAAACCACCTTGAGCAGCAAAGCGCTGCTGGTAGTCCCGCAAATGGCCCCAGTTCCGCATTTCCTCTTCCTCATCCTGCGGCGTCATGTTCTCCCCGGCCATATTACTGCCACTAGGGCCTGTACCTTCGAGTTTGAGAAGGATATCAATCAGGCGCACCAAGGCTTCCTCAGACTTCATAGCCACTGGACCCTTGCGCTCGGGGGCATCGTTCAGCAGCGTCGACGCAACTTGCCGGATCTTATTGATGAGAGAACCGCCGTTGGGTTCGAGGTTGCGCTGTGAAATAGAGCCCAGCACATGAAGAAGGTTCTGCACGATGAGCTCACGCTCGGCTGTCATAAGTTCGAACACACGTGCTTCCTCTGCATCTTCTGCCTCCTTTGCAGCCTTTTCCTCGTTATTCTCGACATCTTGAGCAGATTCATGGCCGTCAGCCATGTGCACGTCACGAAGATTGAAGTACAGCTCCACATAAAAAGATCTGGTCGCCAGTTGAGAGATGTAGATGTTAGCCTTCTGAATCTCATACTGAAGCTGACGCCGTCGCTGTGGCTGGTTCTTTATGACATGGCGAACGTCATTAGGGGGCTGGTTGTTGGGGTACGCAGGAGGGACATATTGGAGATCAGCGTCGTCAAGGGCACCAAAGCCGCTCGACTGGTCATAGGATCCGCTCAGCTGAAGCTCTGTAGGGAGACGATCGACGATGTCTTTGGCAGCAACCAAAGCATCTCGCAGGAGTTCTCTCTGATTCGGCCAAGGCAGTGTGCTCATGCCGTAGACAAGCTCGACGCTAACAATGGCGTTCATAGTCGTGTATATGTCGATGGCAAATCGGTAGCCGGTAAGAAGGGTGACAGAACTTTCCGACGGAAACACGATCTCGTTGGCCATGATGTACAGGTCGTCTACGTTCTCAGGAAGGGCGGGATAAGGTAGGCCTGGTGTCGAGGGGGCAATAACCAGGTCTGCATGCGAGGCGCCGAGTTGTGAGAAAGATCTATTCTGGTGTCAGCACAGAAGCATTGGGTAGGACGTCGTTTGCAGCCCACCGAACGCCTAGCAGTAGGCACCAAAAGATCCGCTTGCCGATTTGATCCTTGATGTGATGAAATGGGAGGGGATCCGGCGAGCAATTGTCGTTTCCGAAAGTGGGAAGCTCGTTAGGGTGCTTCGGCCGGTGGAAACCAAGCTCACGGATCAGAGCTAGGCACTCCGACGTGAAGTGGCGGAAGCGGTTAACTTCGAAGGTGTAACCGGCCGCCAATCCTAGGAAGTAGCTCGTCGCCGCGTCGTCCAAGGTCTTGGGTTGCTTCACGGCCCATCGCGCGCCTCTCGTGTCCAACGCAATGTCCCGGCACTTCTCAATCATGACTATGGCTCGAGGGAAGAGGTGTGTGCTGTGCTGAGTCTTGAGGTGTTGCCTGGCGCTCCTGGGGAAGGAGGCTACGAGAGCTCCGATCATGGAAGCCAAGAGACCAAGAAACTCTGGGTTCGTGCGGTCTTCTCGATTCGCAAAAGAATGCCTGAAAGTCGGTTCGTGGGGAAAGGGCGCAAGCGGGTGTATGTATGTGAAGAAGTCATCGACCAGCAGCTCAAGTATCGGCATCGGCGCAATGGCTTCGGCATCCAGGCGGGCCGGTCCCTCAGCTATAGAGACTAAAGCCTGGGCGGCGTTGTGAGGTGACGGAGCTGGGTTCGTCGGACCATAAGCGGGCAAGGCATTGCCCGGCTCGATTCTCTGTCTTCGGGCGGCCCTGGCAGCCTCGGCATGCTTGTTCGGGGGCCCTCTTCTCTTGAGCTCGCGATTGAAGGTGCAGTCGACGTTGAGCTCACGACATGGCCTACATGGCGGGCCAGCCTCGTCGCATTTGACTTTGCGCTGTGAGCACATGTCACAGGCTCGTCGCAGCCGGGTGAGCTTCGGATTGACCGTCGGATCTCGAGATGGAGGTGTTATCGAGTCGGGGTCGGGTAGATGGGACATCGAAGAGAATCCTGGAGGAAAAGCGCCAACCGAGGCCTGGGGAACAGAACCGAGAGAGCCATCGACGGCAATGGGAGCACCAGAAGGGGCTGGAACTTGGGCTGGGCATGGGGCAGTGGAGGCCTGGGGAGTGTGTTGCAGTTGGGGAGGTTGTGGTTGCGATGGTGTCTGAGGTGAGTGTGGTTGCGGTGGCCCGGACGGAGACGGAAATGTAGTCTGCTGGAGATGATCCGGACCCGAGGGCATCGGTAGCTGCTGGTCAATTGCCTGTTGATCTTGATGCTGAGCGTCGGCGGCGACGGCAGAGGTCAGGTGCTGGACATTTTGGAGGGCAGCGGCTGCATCTGAGGCAGCCTGCAACACCTGGAGGCCATTGCTGGCATAGGCGTGAGCTGTGGCTTGCTGAGCAGCTGTCGGCGACACAGGCGGTCCGGCTTGAGGTTGTTGCGGCGACTGATCGGTCTGCGGCTGTTCGGTTGAAGACGACATCGTAAAAGACAGAGACGGCCCACGACGCGATGGCACTTGGATGCGAGGTGCTGGCTGATTATCGGAGAAGCTCCGGCTGCTCGGGGCTTGAGGAGCGGAGCGGATATTTTGTGGTGGGTGGGCGGAGTCCGCGTCCAGCAAGCGGCAGGTCGAAGCGTGGGTTGAGCCAAGGCGGTCGCAGACCTCGCTGACTAACCGTCTGGTACAGATTCTGCCGTCACGTGCTCTCAGCGTGCCGTGCCATCCCCACTCCAGGAGTGGAAGGCCAATCAATACACTTTACTGAATCAGGATTCAGCATCGCTTTATGCACTGAATCCCGTCACACCCAATCGTCCTTACTTCCATACCTCTCAGAACACACAATGCTTCCCGATCTGTAGCTTCAGGTTATTATAGCAGCGCCTCAAGAACCTTCGCTGTGTCTAACACCGAATGATCGTACGGAACGATCTCCTGACCAATAGCTCACAGTGCCATCGATCCGTCCATGTCTTTCTCGCCAGCCGTCTTGAAGCCTGGCAGGTATCCCTCGCCTGGTTGACCTTCTCGAATCGCAAGATCTGGATGCGCCGGGTGAAGAATGTCCGCAGCTGCTTGAGGCGGTCCCCAAGCCGTTGACGAATTGTACCGCTGCCCGTCAGCCTCTCCGGCATGGCCCACGACGTAGACGACTAACTTCGCGACATCCATCTCTAACGTCGACGTACCAACCAAATCCAGCCAATGGTCCGCTCAACTCTCCGCCTGATATGATGTTCCAAATATACTTGATTGATTCAATCTAGTCCGGCGACTCTGGCGTTGTGAGAGGCGGCCCTACCACGAAGCTACCCATGCATCTAGTCGGCAGGTGTTATCGACAGTTGAGTACCCAACTCACACAGGGTTGATGGCCGTCATCGTGAAAGCTGGCTTCTTCTCATCGTGGAACTTCCAGAACGCTCTCTCGCCAGCCGTCTTACTCGCCAGATAGATGAGTGGGCTGGTTGCTCTGTCCCCCATTTGCGCCACTGCCTCGACGGCTCCGTCTTTCCAGTTATTCTCAGTCAAGACGTACGGTCCATCTTTCTTAGAGACTACAGCTCTAGTGGACGACATCAGAACGACGCTTTTGGCCGAAGATAACTTGCTTGCCGATTCAAGAATACCGGTTGTGGCCCCTCTGACGAGGTCGAGCACGGATCCTGGACTCGGAAGGTTGAAGCTAACCGGCTGTGCGACACGAATGACCCCATCAACGTCTTTCATCGCCTCGTCGAACGCGCCTGCGACAGCCATATCCGGGACCTCGACAACCCCAAGCTGATCGCCGTACGGGGCCAGTGCTCCCAGCGTCGCCCGAGCCGATTCCCTGGATTGGCCAGTGCCGAGAACCGAGTAGCCAGCATGGAGAAGGGCGTCGGCCGCTCTACCAGCGATGAAACCGTTCAAGCCGGTGATTATAACAAGCCCTTTATTCGCCATGACGATATCTGGCGGGGTTGTGTGCAAAGAGGGGAAGAGCTTGGCTGAACAATTAGCTGATTTTGGCAAAGTTCTGCGTTACGGAGCTGAAATACTTTCCATCGGCGTTTACTCTCAAAGCTATTATTCTATGTTGCTGATGTCGGAAGTTTGCCAATCCAAAGTCCGCACGAAAAATTTGGCAAGTGCTATCAATCGCAGTGACGGGACGGGACGTTCGGCTTCCTATTGCTCCTCCTCCGGCGGTGATATCCTCTCGGATGACAAGACGTGCGGTTCTACATGGGTCGGTCGCTCTGCATCCCTCACTTGCACCAATTATGCTCTTTTTGTCGACCTTGACCCGCGTCTACCTTTAGGTGAGGTACTTCGGTTCATCACTCAGCGGTGAAGCTCCGCCCAAAAATCCGCGATCGGCCGTCTCCCGGCGCCGAACGCCGTGCCGGGCACTTCGTCGGCCTCTGCCCACTATGATTCCCAGGCTACAACCGGTCCGGCGCCGACCATTCTTCAATCAATAGCAAAAGTACGTGACCCGCACCGATCTTGGACATCGGCAGCAGAAACAAACCTGCCGCGGCAGACTGAAGCGACTTCTCAACGTTACACCAAGAACCTCCCAAACAAATTAATTACCTGGACCCCATGGTCCATTTTCCTGGTCTTGCTCAATAAGAAGCATTCGGCTATGATAATGTCGGCTCTTCACGCCGTGCCGCAGTTCGGTTTTCGACTGAACTTCGTACCAGTTTTCCAAAGCACACCCGCCAGCTGGAGAGCGACCCAAAAGTTTTCCTTGCCAGTTCGGCACACCGGCATTACTGTGCTAACAGGACCCTTGAATTCCTCGACGCGCCAGAACTTCGCCCGTCATCTCAGACCTAACGTCAATCTTAAATGGACAAATGTTTCGATGTAGCATTTCTTGCTGAGACATTCTCGATGATAGTCTCCCTTTGCCATGAGTCTCTCAACATTCATGAATTGATATCAAGGAACTGACGTCCCGGAGAGGGAAATAGTCGAGCGGTATTTACCACTCCGGTATTTGGACCCAAAAGTATTCTTCACGTTGCAAACGAGTGGCCACCGACAACAATCTGATGGCCTCTATGGAGAAACCAGTCCAATACTGGCAAGTCACAACCGACTGCTAATTTTTCTCAGCGTACTTTTGGGCCACCAAACTCGACTCAATATCGGACTGCCAATGGGTAACAGTGAGGTTGGATCAAGTTCATATATCCTCTAGCCGCCCCCTGTTACCCCACCTTCGCGCCGTCACCCTGACTGGTTCGTGTCGGCTTACCTCCGGTCGAAGGAATGATGTTGCCGGCCTTGTGTGATGGAATCACTTCTGATCGGCCGAGACTAGATCAATTTGCCGGCTTGCTAGGGGAATTACCCCAGATCAGGGTACTTCAACCACACCTCATAAAAGGGTCGAGCTACATGACAACATCCCTTCGCCGTACTCAAATTACGGAAACTCGACAACGGGAGCCCTCTCAGAAGACGAGTGAGAATGTGTATGGCTCCAGGGCAAGCTCAGTTTCCATACTGCAGGTACGATCTTCGTGAATCACGGCCTTTGACAGGTGAAGTTAGGACATGAGAAGTTGAGGGTTGAAGGAAGTGTATGATGGTCGCATCAAAAGAAAACGGCGTTATCGTCAGTGCCTGAAGTGGAAGATTTCTAGATCGGCAGCCACTGCGGTAAAGAGACGCCGCATGAGACGTCCCCTTACATCTCTTTTCGCAGGAGTCCCTCAGAGATTCCCTTAAAGATGTGAAAAGTTCTTGGCTCCACCACATATCTTCCATTCCCAGCTCAAGTGGGCACTTCTAGCCGGCCATATAAGGCTCTGCGGGAGACTGAACGTGAATACATCTCGAGTCAACATGCCCAGACCATTGGCAGCAGATGCTTGTTTGACATTGGCATCTAATTCTCCATGACTATCAAAGCTTCGCCATGAGGCTTCGTAGGCTGATACTTGGTTGAAGCCATCCACAATCTCCTGGACTTTGACGTCTTTGGGCAAGATGCCTGTCTCAGTGGAACTCGCGCCGCATATCTACGGACTGCATTCGTTATCGCCCTAGATGATCAATGACCTCCGTTACGGACTATGTGTGTGAGCAAATTTAGTTAGTGCCGAGGACCTGATGAAGTACGCACCATCCTTGATGACCCATAATTCCGTCCAATCCTTCATTGTCAGTTGATACTATCTCGCAACTCACGGGTCTCGAGCCTTCGCCTCCCCCGCACCTCGTAGGGAGACCGCCTGAACCAAAACATATTAAATTGTGATGTTGGATTAGCGAGTCACCTTTCGTGCTCCAACTGACTGCCCCGGATTTCGGACCCTCGGTGCCTGGCTCCTTTTCCGTTGAGAACTGGCTCAGCTCATCTCGTCGGTCTGAGGTGATCATATCCGACGGATCTTGCCCTCCGAGCAAGGGCCGCAGGAGTACCATCTCTCGTGATAGCATCACCAAATGGGAGGCAAAATCTTTAGTGGCTGGAGATGGGCATCTGTCTTCGAAATCTATACCTCCTCGAGTCACAATGCGCCAGGATCTGCGGAAGAAAGCAAAGTATAAAAGGCAAGATAGCCCGGTCCGTTTCGCAGCCCACCGATGCTTGTGGATGAACACTTACAGATTTTAGCAAAAGACGCAATGGCTGGCCAATTTGCTCCGAGGCTCCCAGGACAGCTACTTTGACCATACTGAACGCAAAAGTAGTCCGATGCTGAAAAGTGCAAGAGCTTTGATACCAGCTCCGTCGAACATGCTGAAATGGGCCCGTCAACCTGCGTGTGTTATATGTGGCCCAGATGGTAAATCACACCCGAAGCAAAACAAGCAAGCTTGACATACCAGTCAGCAAGAGTGACTTGTACGGGTGACGTCGCCGCTGCGGGACAAAGAATGCCGCGGCCTAACTTTTAAGCGAAAAACGTCCCCTCATCGCAAGCGGGCGCCGATGGTTTGACGTTCCTACGACCGTCATTCTCCGATATCGTTCTTTTCGTCGCAACACCTCTGACCTTTATAGACCGGTCTGAATTCCTAAATTGCTTGGTCTACAGGCTCCGACCGAAAACCTGTCGCACTCAATAACATTTTAACACCGAAAGACATCATGGCGCCTCGAACACTCAAGATCGCGGTTATTCCTGGAGACGGCATTGGCAAGGAAGTGATGCCATGGGGTGTCCGCGCTCTCGAAGCTGCTGCCAAAGTGTTCGGACTCTCATTTCAATTCGAGACATTCGACTTCGCAAGCTGTGACTACTACAAGCAGCATGGCGAGATGATGCCTCCAGACTGGAAGGAGACACTCCTCAAGTTCGATGCCATTTACTTCGGCGCAGTGGGTATGCCGAGTATGGTCGCTGACGACGTCTCGCTTTGGGGAAGCTTGCTCAAGTTCCGCCGCGAGTTCGACCAGTACATTAATCTTCGCCCATGTCGTCTCATGCCGGGCGTAAGATCACCTTTGGCTGACCGTAAGCCCGGTGATATCGATTTCTGGATTGTTCGCGAAAACACGGAGGGCGAATACAGTAGCGTCGGCGGCAAGATGTTTGAAGGAACAGATCGGGAAACTGTTATCCAGGAGACGATCATGACTAGAGTGGGTGTTGACAGGGTTCTCCGCTATGCGTTCGACCTTGCACAGAGCCGACCCCGCAAGCGGCTTACGAGTGCGACAAAGAGCAACGGAATTAGCATCACCATGCCCTACTGGGATTCCCGTGTCGAGGAGATGTCGAAGAGCTACCCTGAAGTCAACCTCGACAAGTATCATATCGACATCTTGACTGCGCACTTTGTGCAACGCCCGAATATCTTTGACGTAGTCGTGGGAAGCAACCTCTTTGGCGACATCCTCTCGGACTTGGGCCCTGCTTGCACTGGTACAATTGGTATCGCCCCGTCTGCCAACATCAATCCAGGTGGAAAGTTCCCAAGCCTCTTTGAGCCAGTACATGGCAGTGCACCAGATATCTATGGCAAGGGTATCGCCAACCCGGTCGGGATGATCTGGGCAGGACAGATGCTGCTTCAGCACTATGAATACACAGAGGCTGCTAATCTGGTGCTCAAAGCCATTGAAAACGTGCTGGCGAGCCCTGAGGTCTCTATCAAGACTCCAGATCTCGGAGGGAAGGGCACGACGGACGGGCTTGGTCAAGCCATCGAGGCGGAGATCATAGCTCTTGGCGAAAAGAGGTGAACGCTGATAATGGAGGAAATGATTGGAGATGGTTTTTATTTCCTCGTTAAAAATCAATCAACAAAGTAACGATCCCGTGAATCCGTGAAGAGTCCGTTACATCTTAAAAATGGCTATTTGGGGGGGCAGGCCAGGATGTCACGAGCGGTCTGCGTTTCGGATGGTTTGGAGGTAGGAGGTAGTTTCAAGGGAGTTTCAAGGGAAGCTTGTGTAGCTAGGGAGGCACTGGGTGACCTCTAGATAAGTCGAGGGGCCCCGCAAGTTAGGAAGAGGGGGCCAGAGATGAACGTGTCAGAGGCTATGGCGCAGAGTGAAGGAGTCAGTCCAAGATAGGGGTATTGCAAGTTCGACATTCAACCAAATCATTGAGCACTTTTTGCGTGTATTTTGTAGTACTAACCAGGACGATTGGGTCAAATGGCTACCGATGGCTCAATTTGTCTACAACAACAGCTACCACGAGGCAATCAAGAGATCACCCGCAGAGCTACTCATGGGGTATCTGCCCACAGGGCCAAATGACATTACACCTCAAAGAACTGGACCAGCCTCTGTTCCGGCTGCGCAAGATAGTCGTTTCTGACGGATATTTTTAGTTGATAGGAGTACGAGATCTCCCACTAAAAAAACGATAGGTGTCCTCCTTTTGTTATAGAACTTGCTGTAAGTATCGTTGCATTTGCGTAGTAGGTCCGCAGTTGTTGACCTCTGGTTGAGTAGATGTTTAACCCTATCTTGCGCAGCCGGCACAGAGGGCCAAATGATATTACACCTCAAAGAACTGGACCAGCCTCTGTTCCGGCTGCGCAAGATAGGGTTGAACATCTACTCAACCAGAGGTCAACAACTGCGGACCTACTACGCAAATGCAACGATACTTACAGCAAGTTCTATAACAAAAGGAGGACACCTATTGTTTTTTTAGTGGGAGATCTCGTACTCCTATCAACTAAAAATATCCGTCAGAAACGACCATCTCAAAAACTCTCAGACAAATATCTAGGACCTTTTAAAGTTCATCTCTCTTCCTATATAATAGGGGCGCGGACCGTTGGAGCAGTAACACTAAAAGAACGAAGCATGGAAAACGACATAAAATGGCACCCCGCAGATCACCTAGAGGCAGGCCTCAGGACCTTGATAACGATGCGAATAGTAATAGTTGAACCTAAGATTAAATACCCTAAGACCCTAATAATAGAAATAATAGTAATGAAGATGAGGATATTAGTGACTTACTAGAGGATGATATTAGTGAGACTGAGTTGGATGTATGGATCGCGGAAGTGGAGAAGAAGCTTAGGATGCAGTATAAGCGGAAGCGCCTATATGGGTTGAATATGGGCTGAATATTAACCCTATTAGATAACCCCAACCCTATCTACCTAGAGGAGTTTAGCACCCCTCTAACTAAGAAGTATCACGCTGATCTTTTGAGAATATACCTCCTACCTTTGAAGTATAAGGGGGGTACCTAGACTAATTATAATGTGTTTATATTTAATATCAAAGGATGATTCTTTATAATTGATATTATAGGAGATATAGAGAAGGCTCTATATATAACTAGGTGCCTAGAGGGGACTATAGTAGGTTAATAATTATTAACTCTTACTATTAATTATAAAAATAAAGCTAAAAATATTAGTTAGGCTGAAATGCGGAAGTAGTTAGCTAACTAAGTGCTAGATAAAGGGGCCTGGACGCTTAGTATATAGATATAACTTAAGGTAGCTTATTAAAGACTGGGATAGTCCTATTAGAGTTTTATTACTTATTATAAGAATATTAAAGTAGAGAGCCCTTTCTAGCTACTAGAGGAGATATAGGTAGCTAATATAGTAGCCTAATTAGACCCTAAGATATAATAATTTATAATAGTAAATAGCTTATTATTAATCCGCTTTAAGCTAGATACCTAAATAAGGAATATAGAGCTAATAGTAGCTATTTAATTCTAGAAGATCCTAGGTAGGGACTAGTCTATTAATAGAAAAGAATACTACTAAGGAAATACTAATAATTTCACCCCAAGAAATCGCTAAAATAATATTAATAGCCTAGCGCCTAGATATCACTAGGATAATTAAGCTACTAGTTTAGATATTCCTAGGCGAGACTAGCGTAGTACAAATAGGCTAGATACTAATAACGACTAGGAATATAAAAAGGTTAGAAACTAGAATAATACTAGCAAACTAAATACTAGGGACCACTAAGAGGGGCACTAGGAGGGCAGAAGATTTAATAATAATAAGAAAAAGAAGATAATTTACTATAGCTATAGTAGGGAGAGGTATATTATACTAAGATGCTTATATTATAAGAACTATAATAAACCCTAATATAATAGGAAACCCTGCTAATTAGGAGACTACTACTTAGTATATGAGGTTAAATAGGATAAGGATAGGCTATACTACTTTAAGGTAAATATAAAAGTTAGGGTTGCAGGTAGCTAGAGGATAGGCTTTATATTTATTAACTATATAGTAAATAAGAATATTTTAGATTAAAAAATAGTATTACTAGATAGTACCTAACTAGTGCCTACTAATAAGCCTACTATAAAGGGGGTATAAGGAGGAAAACCACTTAAATTTAGTGAGAAAAGGATTATGACTTATATAATAGATACTATAGGGGTTTAGTAGACCTCTTCACACGTTTTTATAATTACTAATAGTAATAGCTATAATATTATTCTAGGAATCCCCTAGGGGGAGAAAGAGAAACTAAACCTTAACTAGGAGGTACTAGGCTGGACCTATCCTATTACTAAAAAGAGTATCTGACTTATTACTATAAAATAAGCGCTATATCAAGTAGAAAAGGATATAAAAGTAGTTCTTATTGGGGTGCTATAGCTTACTAAGATACTACCTAATAATAAATAGGAACTACCTACTAAAGGCGAAGATAAAGCTAATATCCTACTAGAGTATTAGGAGTTTTAAAAAGTATTTAATATTAACCTTATAGGGACCACACCTGATTTTAGAACTACCTAGAGCTACCCTATAGACCTAATACTAGGGATAGCACCTCCTTTTAGGCCTATTTATTTACTAGCTGAGAAGAAACTAGAAGAATTGAGGTAGTATATTAATATAGCCCTATAGAAGGAGTAGATTTAACTCTTAACTAGTTTAATAGGGGCGCCTATTTTATTTATCCCTAAGAAAGGGGGAAAACTATAACTATATATTAACTATTAGGGGCTTAATTAAGTAACTATTAAGAACTAAGCATTACTACTATTAATTAATAAAATCTTGGATTAATTATTATTAGTAAAGTATTTCACTAAGCTAGACCTTAAGGATGCGTACTACTAGGTGAGAATTAGAGAGGGTAATAAGTAGAAGACTGCCTTTTGTATGCGCTATAGTTACTATAAGTATTATGTTATACTATTTAGGCTAGTAAATGCACCTGCTACCTTCTAGATGTTTATTAATAAGGCTCTATCTAGTTTTATTAATATTATTTATATTATATATTTAGATAATATTTTAATGTTTTTAATTAATATATCCTCCTATATAGATATAGTAAGATAGGTACTTACTTAGCTAGAAGCTAATAACCTCTTTGCTAACCCTAATAAATGCGATTTCTATAAATAAATAGTTAAGTTCCTCAGCTTTGTAGTTTTACTAGAAGGAATCTCTATAGAGTAGAATAAAGTTAAAGTAATTACTAAATAGCTAGAGCCTATTACTACCTAAGATATTTAGTAATTCTTAGGATTTATAGGATTCTATAGGAGGTTTATTAAGAACTACTTAAAGATCTATAGCCCCTTAATAGATTAACTTATTAAAGGAGTTAAACTAGTAATTACTGGGGAGATACTAGAGGCTTTCTATTAGCTTAGGAAGATGTTTACTAAAGTACTTATACTATAATATTTTAACTTAATACTTCTAATTTAAGTTAAAACTAATGCTTCTAACTTCGCTATAGGCGTAATATTGAGCTAATAGGAAGGAGATATATAGAGACTAGTAGCGTTTATATCTCATAAGTTAAAGGGTGCTGAATTACGCTATAGCACGCCTGAAGCTGAGCTGCTAGCTATTAGAGAGGCAGCTATGCGCTAGCGATATTACCTGCTTTACTCCTAGCACTAATTATAATTTATTACTAACTACCTAGGGCATAAGTACCTCACTAATATGAAGATATTAAATACCCGCTAGGCATAATTATTATAAGATTTAGCTATATTTAATTCTAAAATTAAGTATTAACTAGGCCGCTAGAACCTAGCTAATGCCCTTTCATAGAGACCTAGCTATATTCTAGATAATAAAGAGATTAATAATATAAAAAACAATTTATTAGAGGGCTTCCTATAGCGATTTAATATCGCAATAATATAGAAGATTACTACTAGAAGATAAATAGTGGACTACTAGGCGGTTACTCTATTAGAAGAACTTATACTATTACTTAAGTAAGAGGTTAAAATAGCTTAAAAGGAAAACCTATTCTACTAAGAATGAAGATAGAAGGATAGAGGCGCCTATTAGTTACTAGATAAGGATAACCTAGTATACTATAAGGAGGGGCTTTTTATACCTAATAATTACCTAATCCAAAAGGAAATCCTCTAAGCATTCTACAACGAGCTATTAGGAGGCTACCTAGAGGTTACTAAGATACTTAAGAGGCTTTAGAAATCCTTCTTCTAGACCTAATAAAAAAGGGATATTAAGGAGTATATTAAGATATATACAATCTACTAGCAGATAAAATCACAATACTACTTACTAGATAGAGAGCTAGCTTCTCTATTAGTAACTACCTAACTATTCTAATAGATATTAATCGACTTTATTACTAAATTACTACTATTATTTAAATATATAGTCTGAGGTAAGCTTTATAATATTATCCTTATAGTAGTTAATAAGTTTATAAAATTCACTATATACTTACCTACCCAGGAGTCTCTTACTACTAATAAACTAGCTTCCCTGCTAATAAAGTATATCTTCTTAAATTTAGCCTACTAGAAGCAATTATATTAAATTAAGGATCGCTCTTTATAAGTAAATTTTAAGCTAAGGTATACTACCTACTAGCTATTAAGAGGAAAATAAGCATAGCTTTTTACCCTCAGATAGATAAGCAAACTGAGTAATTGAACTAAATATTAAGCACTTTTTATATATGTTTTATAGTACTAACTAGAATAATTAGGTTAAATAGCTACTAATAGCTTAATTTATCTATAATAATAGCGACTATAAGGCTATTAAGAGATTACCTATAGAGCTACTTATAGGGTATTTACCTATAGGGCTAAATAATATTATACCTTAAAGAACTAGACTAGCCTCTATTCTAGCTACATAAAATAGGGTTAAATATCTACTTAACTAGAGGTTAATAACTATAGACCTACTATATAATATAACAATACTTATAGTAAGTTCTATAATAAAAGGAGGATACCTATTATTTTTTTAGTATGAGATCTCATACTCCTATTAACTAAAAATATCCATTAGAAACAACTATCTCAAAAACTCTTAGATAAATATCTAGGACCTTTTAAAGTTTAATAGGTAATTAATAGAGGGAGAGCATATAAGTTATAACTTAATAATAACTACTAAATCCACAACGTTTTTTTACTAACCTAATTAGAGCTATCTTTTAGTTCTACTATACCCCCCTAAGATATCCCAGTTAATAACAATAATAATATCTATATTATTAACTATATAGTTACCTATAAGGGACTTAGATATAACTACTAGTATTTAACTAAATAAAAGAATTATAATAATTTACATAATTTAGATAATTCCTAAGAGCTATAATAGAATATTTCACTAGATTTATAGCGAGACTATAAAGAAAGATTATTACACGCGGAGTAATAAGCACTAAGTAACTAAAGGATAAGAGGAGAATAGGATATACTAGCCGGGTATTTTAATTTAGAGCCTATAGACTAAAACAGTAAAACAAAAAATAAGAAAACAAAAAGTACTACCTAAAGGCTACTAAAACTAACCTACTACTTACTACTAGCCTACTAGGGGCATATAAGAACTCTTACTCTAAGACGCTAGCGCCTTTTGCCTCATTATTAGCGTCTTACTTATACTCCCTATTATTAGAGAACTCTCCTAAAGTCTTATAGTACTACTAGAAATAGTTAGAAATATAAAAGCCTAATAGATCTATTACTAGAGAGGTATTACTTAAGTACTTACTACCTTATTATATAAACTAGTTATATTATTAAAACCTAAACTAACTACTTAAACACCTAAGGACACTAGTTCTTCTACTGCCTAGTAGTAGTAGACTAGCTCCTCACTCTACTAGGCAAGAACCTTATTCTAGGCCTTAATACCTATAGCAATATGCTTATTTGCCCTGGTATTTGCCTCTAGGGCAGCTACCTAGCGCTCCTCTAGTTACTAGGAGAGTTTATTATCCTCAGCTTTATACTTTTTAGCTGATTTGTTGGTATTGTTCTTCTTAGCCTGGAGGGCCTTTTTACCTGCAAGCTGCGCAGCCTTAAGCTTAGTCTAAAGAGCGTTAAGAACTAGGTAAGAACTAGAGGGGTACTAAATAATATCTTATTATCTTTATACTAGACCTAAAGGTTAGGAGCGTCTTAAGCCTCCTTAAAAAAGGCTTTTAATTTATTAGCTAAAGCTATAACTCTCTAAGGCGCCTATTTATTATTAGTAAAGATATCACTAAGTCCTTATAAAACCCTACTGGGATATAGAGCTTCCTATTACCTAGGTTAGTATAGCGGGCGTATTTATTTAATATAGCTATAAGAAAATATTAGTGGAACTATAAAGGAAGTACTAAGTAACTATAGGTTACTTACTAGCGCTCTTAGCGTAAAGCATAAACTCCTCCTTCTCTAGGTCCTAGCTATACTAAGTAGAGAGATACTAATAGTAGGAGACCCCCTAGAGAGCAGCCTCTATAGCGCTATAGCTGCTATTAGGTACTTAGTTAGATATAGTAATGCTACTACTACTATTAGTAATACTAATAGGATAATAGTAGTAATAATAGTAGTAGTATAATAGTAGTAGTAATAGTATTATTATAATCTAATAAGATAAAAAGAAGGAAGTTTTATAAGTTAAAAAGTTTAATAGATATTTATACCTATTTAACTTAATACTAAAAATCTAGCACTTATATAATTAAAAGAATAATAATCTCACGATTAGGATATTATTTAAAGTTATTAAGACGGGGGACCACGGGGTAACTAATAGATAACTACCTAATAATCACTATAATAAACAAAAATTCTATTTATTAATAAAGAGAGTATTAATTTTCAAGCTCTATAAAGCAACTAAAAATAAACTAATAATATAAAATAACTTCAATTTAAAGGACGATTTTAGTACTATAAAAACGATATCAAATAAATATTATATTTATTATAATTACAAAAAGAAGGTATAAATAATAGAGCGGAAGACATAAGAGCGGCTGGGGGGTTATAAACAGGAGCCTAACTACTAGTTAGCTACTCCTTTAAGCTATCCCTCTCTATAGAGGAAGTAGAAGCTATAAGAGCAGCTAGGGTTGAGGATAGAAGCTAACTACTAGTTAGCTACTCCTCTAAGCTCTTCTACTCTAGACTAAGTAAAGTAGAGCGGAAGATATAAGAGCAGCTAGGGGTTATAGATAGGAGCCTACCTACTAGTTAGCTACTCCTCTAAGCTATTCTACTCTATAGAGGAGGTAAGAGCTATAAGAGCGGCTAGGGTTGAGAATAGACTCCTAACTACTAGTTAGCTACTCCTCTAAGTTATCTAACTATCCTAGGTAGAAAGGAGGCTATAAGAGCAGCTAGGGGTTATAGATAGGAGCCTACCTACTAGTTAGCTACTCCTCTAAGCTACGTAGAAGATATAAGAGCGGCTGGGGTTAAGAGTAGAAACCTAACCACTAAGTTAGCTACTCCTCTAAGCTATCCAGCTACCTATAAAGTTAATACTACTAGAATGAGGGATACTAAGTTCTAGATATTTATTAACTATAGCCTAGGAAATAAAAAAAATTCACTATCAGGCAATTACTAGGTAGTTTATTAGCATTGGTCTGGGGATAGACCCTATTAGAGGGGGGATTATATTACGAGCGGTCTGCATTTCAGATAGTTTAGAGGTAGGAGGTAGTTTTAAGGGAGTTTTAAGAGAAGCTTATATAGCTAGAGAGGTACTAGGTGACCTCTAGATAAGTTGAGGGGCCCCGCAAGTTAGGAAGAGGGGGCTAGAGATAAATGTCGAACTTGTAATACCCCTATCTTGGACTGACTCCTTCACTCTGCGCCATAGCCTCTAACACAGGAGTTCATAGTGAATCGATCATCACCTGTTTCCGCGTCAAATAATCGGGGCCACGACACGCTCCAGAACGGGGACTTCACCTTTCATGTTTCTGCGCGAGATTATTAAGATGCTTTGGTAGTAGCTTAATGACTGGGAGAATTCGGCAGACGTTGATTTCCCAAAGGTTGGCCACTCGACATCAGGGGCTATAGATCAGCTATGAGACTTGATCCAGGGAGACTCAATCTGCTAGCTATCAAAATCCAAAATCTATGCGCAACCACAAGCCTCTGATATTTTTGTGATACGGGTTACACGTTAGTAGGTTACAGGCTACCCGTGAGCCGCACTGGACGCCGTTACCTTTCTTTAGTTGTTAAGCTGAATGTCCCGTCCAACCTGCTCTGAGTGAGGCGGCACAGTGATCCCGCCGTCATTCACATCCAGGTTAAGATCCAGTAGTGAAGCTCCCAAAAGGCGCAAGCCTAACATCGGATCTTAATATTCCATGACAGGTGTACTTTGTGGACTCCGTATCTTCCTCATAAGTCGAGTGTCAGCCCAGTCTCTGCCTTCTCGAGTCTCGCCCACGACTGCAAATTGATATGTTCTACTCAGCATTATTACACATTTCGATACCGATATCTGACCTACTACTACCTATTGTTGGTCAATTATTCAGTTCAATATCGTAAGTGGCGTATAGCAATGGAGCGGCTTTAGCCTTTGATTCGCACCATTCTTCCCTGTGAAATTCGTGGTATTATACCTAGTGCTGTGATGGATCTCATTGATTACTCTTCGGACGCAATCCGACCTAAGCAAGGAAGGGGAATTGATGCCCCATTTCCTTACGAGGGTTGGCCTCAGCTGAACTATAATTGTGCCCATCAACAGAAGCTCTCATACCAAACAACAACAATGTGCTAGCATGTCTTGTTGTGGCTTAAGACCCTCACATGACATCGAGCACAGAAGCCTTTTGGTATCTCAAGTTTATCACTGCATTTTGAAAGCGAGATGAGAATGCTGCTACTACTTAATGTAACCAAAAAGTCGAGGAGGATACCGGTACGGACTGTAACCCCAGGCACCATCATCACATAACGTCCCACACCCACTTTTGGCCACCCCAAAAATACCTTACCGCCATAATAACTTACCAACTTCAATCTTCTACAACTTTACTAATTTTACTTTAATTGCCGTTATCTTTTATCTATACCTTCTTTTAATTAAGATACCTCAATATACTGAAGATAATATTAACTAGGCTCTTAAAGCTATTATAGATAGTACTAGTATAAAAAAGCTGCACTTAAATGAGGTATACCATTATTAATACTAAAAAATCATATAAAGGGTTATTAAGTAAGAGATATAGCCTTTTCAGATCTATAAAAACTCTCTATAAGCTAAGAAAGTTATCTAGCTAAATAGATTTAAATCTAGACTACTCTAGGCCTACCTCTAACCTATTAATAACTTAAGGACTTTATTAAATGCATCCTATAGGTCTATAGAGACTCCCAGCCTCTTGGGAAGAACTAGGTGTAATCTTTTACTAAGAGAAACCTATCTATAAGGGTCTAGAAAAGCAGAGCAATTAACTCCTAGCATATCAATAGAAGCCTCAACTAATATAATTAGGCAATAGTTTAAATACCTCGCTATACCTACGATTATAGAAATTAAGGCCTCTAATTAATATAATATAGATAAGACTAGTATTATAGAAAGCAGAGAATCAAATAGACTTATTCTTAGATTATTAGAAACTTATTCTATCTATAAGAAATAGCTTAGATTATATGCTTAGATATCTCTAATTAAGTATATCTCTATAGTTAATAAGGCACTACTTCTACTTATTATATATAAGAGTAAGAGTATCTAGTAGCAGTAGTTCCCTCTAGATCTAATACTATATAAATCCTAGAAGTTTATAGTAATAGAAAATAGGTAGATTTCTAACTCTATAGCTATTAAATAGTTAATAGAAGTCTTTATCCCTTTAATCTACCTAGAGAACCTCTTAGAAATTAGATTATTAATCTTAGATAGTTATAGAAGCTATAAGATTACTGCTTTTATATATACATACTTTAGAAATAAGATATACTAATTATTCTTAATAGTATATTAGAGCCGGGCAGCGAATAGATTAGCTATCTTGTTTTTTTTCGCTTTCTTCTTCTTAGTTAGCACTCTAATCCCCCCATAAATAGGGGCTGATCCTTCTTCCCATTCTTCTTCAGAATCATAGAACTTTTCACCTTCTTTTTTTATAGATATCTTCCTTCCAATACGCGCACTATAATTATATCTTATTATTCTATCTATTTTATTCCTAAAGGTATTATTTCTACTTTAATAAGGCTTATTATCTAATTCCGCGATATTCCAGGGATATCTCATTACCTAAGGGGGCTCTAATTAGGAGTCCCTTAGCTCTGCATGAGTTTCCCTCACTCCGAGGACCATTTAGCAGTGAGTCGCCCTTGCTCGCGTAGTACCGAGGGCGCACGACTCTGTTCAGGGGTTGTTTTGTGTTGGTTTTAGTAGCTGTTCTTAGCTGCCTGCTTATATGCATTCTCTGCGTTATTCCAATATATATTATATATTCTTTAGCTACTCAATTAGTTAGTTTTTAGGCCTCTTAAGGCAGTATATAAGAAGGAGCTTAGATTACTAGCTAAATAGAGTACTAGTATAGTTATAAGTAAGAGAAATTTTATTATTTACTATAATAAAGCATATAAAGCAGCTCTAATAAGCAAGAATATTATTAGTAGCTAGAAATAAACTAGTTTATAGCTTATTAGTATAGCTAGACCCCTTATAAGCTCTCTACTACTTAAGAATATATTAAACCCTACTAAACTAGCTAGTTAAGTTTATAAAGAGCTCCCTAATAGTAAAGTAAGTAAAAAATATGTAGCAAATATATTAGTAGTCACTTAGTTAACTCCTAAGAAGAGGGATAAGCTTTAGAATTAGTTCAGCCTATTCAGCAAGCTAGATAACAATAAGCATACGCAGCGCCTACTTTTTCAGAAGGTTCAGGAGGGCTTTAATAAGAAGGCATATCAATTAGCAGTAGCCCAGCAAAAGATTAAGGCACTACAGGCAGAGGTTAATGCTAGTAGGGCTAGGGAATATAAGAAGGTCAAAATAAGCCTAAATTCAAAGTTTGCTGATATTAAGGCTATTTAGAGGGCTTAAATCGAGGCGGGCGAACTTAAGAATAACACAAATAAATCCAGCAAGTCTAAAAACCTAGTAATAGCAAAAGTTACATCATCATAGCATCATAATACATCTAAAAAGTAGTTGAAGTTAATATGTATTAATATGAGGGCATCAAAAAATAGGGCGGCCAAATGTGGGGAGTAGCCAAAAGTGGGTGTGGGACGTTATTACCTGACAGCCAACCTAAACACCTATGTTCCACAACCACCCCCAGACAATCACCTACTTTTGAACACCACAACACCGCTCAAACTAGCCCATTCAACTTCAAAATCCACCGTTGGGGTGAATAAGAACCTTGGTGTACCCATCAACTCTCTTGTCAAATTTCTCATAGGCAACCTCTGCGTCGTCAATGTTGATCTCGTGAGAAACAACAAAGCTTGGCTTCGCCTTGCCTGAAATAATCAAGTCACGCAGGTACCTGTTATAGGTCTTGACGTTACATTGACCGGTACCAAGTGAAAGCCCCTGGAAACTTTAGTTGTGTGCTCAGCTTGAAAGATGACATGTCTTGACAGAACATACCTTTTCGAAGAGCTTGCCGAAACTCAAGCTGATCATGCCCTTTGCTGAGGCGTCGTCGGAAGCACCCGGATCACTATGCAAAACAGCTTAGTTACGTACATGGAATTTGCCAGCAAGAACACTCACCTTGGGACGTAAAGACCCGGAATACCTAGTCCTCTACAAGCTCGCGTGACTTGGATCATGTTCTCCAGAACAATATTGGGTTGCTCCGTGTTGCCACCAGCACTGACAGCCTGGTAACCTACTGCATCGACAGAGCGGTCGACTTCACCGCCGTTTGCCTTCTTGATCTGCTCCACAGCATCGCCTTTGGCAAAGTCGATCGGGGTGCATCCGATTTTCTCTGCAGACTGCAATCGCTCAGGCACTCGGTCGACCACAAAGACTCTAGAGGCACCCCGAAGGACCGCTGAATACGCAGCCATCAGGCCGACTGGTCCGGCACCAAATACTGCTACGCTCTCGCCCGGCTTGAAGCCCGAGAGCTCCACACCATGCCAACCTTAGAAGGTTAGCTAGAAGGATGATTGGGATCTGGATGACTCTTGTCTTACCTGTGGGGAAGATGTCGGCAAGGAGAATGAAATCAGCCTCGAACTCCTTTCCAGGAGGAAGCTTTAGGGCGTTGAAATCTGCATAGGGTACTCTGAGGTACTGGGCTTGACCTACGGCAAGTGAGCATTCCTTTCAAGCTTATTGCAAGAGAACCCTGGATACTTACCTCCAGGGTACGGACCCATGGCGACATACCCTGCTCTGTATTAATATCATGCTGATAAGACCGAGCAATGAAAGTAGATCACAAACCGTAAGCACCACCAGCGAATCCTGGGTTCACGCCAGTACAGAACGCGGTGCGTCCCTCTTCGCAGTTCTGGCAGCGGCCATCCGCGACGTTGAAAGGCATGACAACGCGGTCACCTTTCTTCAGAAGAGTGACACCGCTGCCAAGCTCCTCAACAATACCCATGTTTTCGTGGCCTGCGACGACCAGTCAACATTTGTTCCTGAAGTTTATTGAAATGGACTGACCAAAGGTAATACCGGACTCAGCTGCGGTTCTTCCCTCGTACATACTACATGATACTTAGACATCGTTATACTGAACAGGTCCAACAGGATGTTCAAGGACATACTGTAAATCCGAGCCACAAATTGCAGCCTGACTCAAAGGTCAGCCTCACTCGCTTCGTTGTCGAGAGACCAGATGAAAGCGGGGTTCGTCTTACGGTGGTGACTTTGACGATGATATCGTCAGGATGCTGGATTTTAGGCAATGGTACCTCCGAAACCTTGACCTTGTAAGGCCCTTGGTAGTTGACTGCTTTCATAGTAGAAGTCATGGTGATGCACGCGTGAAAACGAAGCTGATGGCAATCAATGATGGACTCGGAAAATGGAAATGTGACCACTGCAGCAGCGGTCATCGTTTTATCCCGTCGACCAACCCCTCACGAGAGCAGCTTTCTAGAAGTTCACCAAGCATAGCTTCCACTGCATGGCATTGACCCCGGACGACCGGCATCCACGAAAGCCCCTCTTCACCCGCGGGATATGTTGCTGGAAGAAGTTGGTGAAGTTCGCCGCTGCGGGGTATACGCGGGAAACTTTCGCCAAGACGCGGGGATCCGGCCGCGATCCAGTTTGCGTCGGCATGTTTGGAGATGGCGGGACGTTGGTTGAAGGAGTGATACCTAGTGCAAGTGATAAGAGTGGGATGAATGCCGAATCTCCGAGCTTAAAATTCGAAGAACTGTTATTCGTCGAGGGGGACGGGGAGGACTAGATGTTATGACCCGTTATATGCAGGAAAGGACCAGGGTGGCCCCGCAGGCGCTCCTGGCGCCTAAAGGCATTTGTATGCAAGACGACATGGGAACAACAGGACCTCACTCGGCAACGGAAGAACTATGGTGTAAGTCACGTGGAGATAAGATAATAACGATTATCTTAGATCAGAATAATCCAATAGAGACTCTATGTACGAGGGATTATTTTGGATTAGATTGATTCTATACGACCTCAGGTAAATGTGTAGCTTAAGACTTATATATAGTATGGACTTAGGTCTCCCTAAGGATAGACTTCTATAGCTCTTTAGTAATTAACTTTATGATTACTCTAATAGGTACTCTCAGCTTTATCTTATACTATAACCTCTTATGAGGACTATAAATAATTACTATACTCCTTAAACTCTAAGATTTATTTAGTAATATAGCTTAGTAAGACTATACTATTAACCTAGTATTATCTCTTAGCTTCTATTAGTAGAACCCTACTATTAGATAGCTAACTATAATACTTTAATTGCTTCTATTTATTAAGTTAATCTTTAATGCTACTAAATAGTATAGAACTGAAATTATATTAACTCCTAACGCGCAGCAAGCTAATAATGCTAGGAACGCACAACCTACAGCCCCGAGACCCATAAATAACTAATAGGCCTAGATAGCTCCTATAAATACCTAGGAAACAATAAGCCTTCAATAGATATATAACATAATCCTCTAGCTTTAGTAAGAAAACGCATAACTCGCTACTTAGCCTACGCCTAGAGCTAAGTACCTAGAACTAGCTCTATACTCTAGAGAGCTAGAAACTCTTTAAGGATTTCTTACCCGCACCTAAGCTTATTTTTATTACTATACTACCTTATTTCGAGATACAACTATAAAAGTTTATTAAGCTACCTCCTTCCTTAGGGGAGACGCCCTCACCTAGTTTAAACTATTAATAAGAGACTAGTTAGATAGACTATATAATAAGTAAGATAAAGAAACTCAGAAAATATTTGGGAAGTATAGTAAGTTTAAGAAGAAACTCTAGGAAGCCTTTAGAAGCCTAGATAAAGAATAAATTGCTGAATGCAAACTCACTAATCTCATATAAAAGAGATTAGCTAGTAAGTATGCCGCTAAGTTCTAATAGATTTTATTTAAGCTGGATTGGGGAGAAGAAGCCCTAATAGCTAAATTCTATTAAGGCCTAAAAGAAGAAGTTAAGGATAAGCTTATATAACTTAACTACTCTGAGGAACTCCACTAGTATATAGATACTATAGTTAAAATTAATAACTACCTCTATAAATAACGCCTTAAATATGAAGAATAGTTTGCTTCAATTATAATAAAGTAGAATAAAATAATAATAGAAGAAAGAGCGACTAATACTAACCTAGTAATAAGTACTATACTAAATAAACTTCTAACTATAGGTATAACCCCAGGGCACCTCAGTATACCACTACCTATAGATACCATAGTAGACCTATAGATCTTAGCGCGGCCTATAAAGACAATAAGCAAAATAATAACTAGAAGAAAGATAAATAGTGCTATAACTATAATAAGATAGGATATCTAGCCTATAAATACTAATCCCCTAACAAGGAACGCTTTTAACTAGTACTTAAGAAATAATAAGTAAGTCTTACTATTAAGACCACACCTCACAAACAACTTCATTAGACTACCTGCTATAATCATAAGTGTGGAACCTACTTAGACTATAAGAGATATACAGGATAATACCTAAAAAACACTTATAGATTAGGATATAATACTACTAGTATCCCCCTAGCAGCTACGCGCACCCTAGTAGTAGGATACTAAACCTACTTAAAGGTTAAAAGAAAAGCTAATAAGCAGCTTAATAAAATGCTGCATACGCCCTCAGGCGTAATTATTGAAATTAATAATAAAGTATATATTACCTAGCTATAGTAAGGGCTTTAAGTATATAAGCTATAAGTAAGAATATAACCTGAAGAATTTATATAGTAATGATAGATTGGGTTACTATAAGCCTATATTGAGAGACAATAAGATACTAGGAATAACCCTGAGCGAATCCAGCAGATTAATAATAAGACTAGGGACTAAGTAGCAAAAGAACCTGCATAGAACTATGAGATATAGCCTTCTTAAGAATAACGAGATAAGCTCTATTATACTAGAAGAGCCGAATGGAATAAACCTCCCGCTATAATAACTAATAAATAATAACTAGACTTAGAAATAGAAAAATAGATCGAATAAACCTTATTTGAAATTAATAACACCTTATCTAAAGAAACTAAATTAGAACTAATTAACTACTTAAAGTACCTCTATAAGAAAGAGATTAACTCTCATTAGGATGGCTAAGAGATTGCTTTTTATAGTATATCCAGACATAAAAGAAGGAACCTCTTATTTATAATATAAGCTAAAGGAGATTATACCTATCTCAACCCCATACATAACTAATACTATTAGGTATTCTAAGCTGAGTGCCTCACGGACTACTATAATAAACACTAAGCTAATAAGTATAAATATAACTTCTACCCCTAAAGATATAATAACGGACCTATCATATAATACTACCTAGAGAACTAACTCCCTATATAGGACTTACTCTAAATACTTAATAACAATATAGCACTATTTAAACTACATTATAAATACTCCATAAGATATCTTAATAACCCTTATATAGAATGGAACCAATATATAAATGATAAATGCTAAATCTACTTAGAAGAAAAAGCTAAGGCATAGCGAAGATAAGTCTAGAGTTAATAGTTAAAAAACTAGACTCGCCTACTAATAAGGAATAATAATAGGTAAAAATAATAAGGTTCCTATGTAGCGCCATAGCGCTAAAGACTTAATAATATAAGCATATATAAGTCCAGATATAACTTAATAGAAAATAGACTACTATAATAATTAATAGTAGAGCCTAAGGAAATTTTATCTTACCTAGAATAGTAAACTAATAATAAATAACATAGAAGAACAAAGTAGCTAAAAACTACTATAATCTCAATACTATTAAAGGAGAACAAGTCCAGTATAGCAGAGGACATATTAACACAGAGACTACGCAACTCCCTTTACAGATCTATAGCTAGAATAAATAACTAAACTTTAATATTATAGAGATAGAAGACAAATATAATATTATTTTTAGAAGACTATAGTTATATAATAGTAACCCACAAATAGATTAGAGAATAAGCTAACTCTATTAGGACTAGGATTTAGTTACTAAGTAGTAGCTAAAAAAGAGCGCCTCAAATAAACCTTATAAAATAACTAAAGCAAGAAGATTCCTCACTTACCTATAAATTAAGGATATAAACGCTAAGATATTATGAGTAATAGATATTAATAAGGAAGATTAATTACTATCCATTCTAGTAGAATACTAGTAATATAATAAGCTATTTACTAAGAACTTAATACCAGATTACTAGAGCATAGTAGCTATAATTACAAAATTAAGCTGAAGCCTAGAAAAGAACTAATATTCAAAAAGATCTATAGACTTAATTAAGAAGAAATAAAAGCACTTAATACTTACCTAAAAGAGAATCTCAAGAAAGGATTTATTTAACCCTTAATATCCCCAGCAGGATATCTAGTACTCTTTATACTAAAGAAGAATAAAAAGAAATAACTATATATTAACTATTAGAAACTCAATAATATTACTATTAAGAACTATTACTTATTGCTACTTATCTCTAAGCTACGCAACCTCCTATACAGTATAAACTAGTTTATAGCCCTTAACTTTAAGGGAGCTTATGACCTTATCTATATTAAGGAAGGCAAAGAATAGAAAATAGCTTTTAGAACATAACGTGGATACTTTAAGACGCTTATGATACCCTTCAGACTCACAAACGCCCCCACAATATTCCAGACTATAATCAATAAAACACTCTAATAATACCTCAATAAGTTTATTATAGTATACCTTAATAATATTCTTATCTTCTCTAAGATATTAAAAGAATATAAGAAGCATATATATAAAGTACTTTAAAGACTATAAGAAGCGAAACTCTTAGTTAAGCTAGCTAAAAGCAAATTCCACTAATAAGAAGTTAAATTCCTTAGATTTACTATTACTCTAGGAATTATTTAGATATCTAAAGATAAATTTAAGGCAGTCTATAACTAGCTTATACCTACTTATATTAAGGATATATAATTATTTCTCAGATTTATCAACTTCTACTAAAGATTTATTAGAAACTATATTAAGATAAGCTAATAACTCTAGGACTTAACCTAGAAAGATAATATATTCTAATAGACTAGAGAATACTAAAATACCTTTAAGAAAATCAAGTAATATGTAGAAGAAGATATTATTCTATTTATTCCCAACCCTAAGAAACTATTTAAGTTAGAAACTAACGCCTCAGATTTCACTATAGGCGCATAACTTAGATAATAAGATAATAAGAATTAAGTATAACTAGTTGCCTTTATATTAAAGAAGTTTAGTAGACCTAAACTTAATTACTAGATATATAATAAGGAACTTATAGCAATTATTAAAGTATTTAACGAATAGAGACTATACCTATTAGAAATAAAACACCTAGTTAAGGCATATATAGATCATAAGAACCTTTCTTATTTTATAACCTCAAAAGCACTTAATAAATAATAAATTAGATAGGTAGAATTCTTATCTGAATTTAACTTCAAGATTAACTATAAGAAAGGGAATAAGAATAGCAGAGCTAATGCTCTTAGCTACTAACTAGACTATAACGTCCTAGTACTAGAGGAAACTTAAGTTATCTTAAAATAAAATAAGACTAGAAACCTTATGCTAGTAATAAGACTCTTAATAATAGCTGGGAAGGTTAGTACTAGCTTAACTGAATAAATAACCCCCAAAACTATTAGGGAGATATACTTAGCACTAGTATATAGATACTAAGGCATTACTAAGACATAGAAACGCATCTAATAACACTATAATAAAACTACTATATAATAGGAAGTAGTAAATACTATCAAAGACTGCAAAGTTTGCGCTAAGAGTAAGCCTAGTTAATATTAACCCTATAGAAAAATTTAATTACTACTAGTACCTAAAGTAATATAGTAATCTATATCTCTAGACTTTATGATTAAACTACTAAAGTTAAAAGACCTAATAACTAATACTAAGTATAATAATATTTTAGTTATTATAGACCGACTTATAAAATATACCTACTTTATTCTATATATAGAATTAAGTACTATAGAAAACCTTGGTTATATATTTCTGAAAACTATTATTAGCTAACATGGTATGCTAATAGAAATTATATTAAATAGAGATAAACTATTTACTTTAAAGTTTTAGAGATCCCTAATCTTATAGCTTAGATCTAATTATAAACTCTTAACTGCTTTTTATCTGCAAACTGACGGATAGACTAAATAAATTAACTAAATTCTTAAGATCTACCTATTTTATTATATTAATTATAAACAAAATAATTAGGTATTATTACTACTAATAGCCTAATTTGCCTATAATAGTATAGTAGGAGAAAGTATAAAAGAATTACTATTCTATTTTAACTATAGATTTAACTTCACTGTATATAGAGAACTATAATAAGGCCTAGTAGTACTTCAAGCTGTAGTAGATATTAAGAAATTTTGAGAAATTTAGTAGGAACTTCCTAAAGACCTTAAATTTATGCGCAAACGCATATATAAATACGCTAATAAGAAAAGAGTTGAGGGACTGACTCTGAAGGAGGGAGATAATATCTACCTCACTTAATAAAATATTAAAACTAAATAACTAAGCGATAAATTGGACTATAAAAAACTTAGACTATTTTGAATTAATAAAAAGCTATTAGATATCAGCTTTAAACTCTTACTACTAGATACTATAAAGTACTATCTAATCTTTTATATTTCACTTCTTAAACTAGCACTATAAGGATCGCAAATAAATAACCTTATTATCATGGAATTAAATAAACTAGAATATAAACTTAAATAAACTATTAACTATATTAAAGATGAGAATAAAAATAGATACCTTATTAAATAGAAAGGGTATAGATATAAGGATAATATATAGGAACTAACTATAAATCTTAAGCATCCGCAAGAATAACTCCGCATATATTAGGAATAGTAAATAATAAATAAACTATAAGCAGCGCCTGCACCCAGAGGAATATAAGAAAACAGAGCCTAACTTATTTGACCCTAACTAATAGTTAGGCTGATATAATAAGACTAACCACGAGATACTAATCTATTTATATAACTAGGGATACTCATAATCTAAGAAATACTACTAGTAGCAGAAAGAGAAGCGTTACCTAATACCTCCAGATTGAACCTAGTACTAAAGGAAGACTAGTCTAAATCATTTAGAGCCCCCTAAGAGGATAGATCGCTCACAATCTGCAACTCCTATGCCTCTAACTTATGCTCTTCTGCCTCCTACTCCTCAACTAACTATATCCCCCTATAAATTAAATCTGAACCCTAATCCTAAAGAAACCTCTCCTGCTTGTGAAGATAAGATAAACGACCTAGAGTAGCAGCTAGTTGCGTCTATAAGACCGTGAGAGCCTCTTTAGCCTCTTTTTCTTTATGCTCTACCTTCTTTTACTCTTTAAAATAACGATTTACTTTAGGAAATTAATTACTACCTAAAATCGCTAAGAAGGTTAAACTTATAAGTATTCGCTATATCGCCCCTATTATAATTTAATAAACTATGAGATATATACTCCCCGCAGCGCTTTAAATGGGCTAGGTCTATCTTGCACATGCGATTATACTAGAAGCAGGGAGAGCAAGGCATTACGTTATATCCTCTATATTTTATAAAACACTAATAGCTTAATGATTCCGCTTAATCTGAGCATAGCAACTTTCGCGAGAATTAGATGACTTTTGAATGCAACCTAATATAGTATTAGTATTATAAAAAGAAAACAGGAAGCATAATTAATAACTCCCCAACCTGGGAGCAACGACCTACTTATGCTAGTCTGAGGGATAAGACTATTTAGAGGGAGACCTAATGTTATAACCCGTTATATGCAGGAAAGGACCAGGGTAGCCCCGCAGGCGCTCCTAGCGCCTAAAGGCATTTATATATAAGAGGATATGGGAATAATAAAACCTCACTTAGTAATAGAAGAACTATAGTATAAGTTACGTAGAGATAAGATAATAACAATTATTTTGGATTAGAATGATCTAATAGAAACTCTATATATAAGGGATTATTTTGGATTAGAATGATCTTATATAACCTCAGGTAAATATGCAGCTTAAGACTTATATATAGTATGGACTTAGGTCTCCCTAAGGACAGACTTCTATAGCTCTTTAGCAATTAACTTCATAATTACCCTAATAGGTACTCTTAGCTTTATCTTATACTGCAACCCCTTGTGAGGACTATAACTAATTACTATACTCCTTGAACCCCAAGATTTATTTAGTAATATAGCCTAGTTAGACTATACTATTAACCTAGTGTTATCCCTCAGCTTCTGTTAGTAGAACCCTACTGTTGGATAGCTGACTGTAATACTAGATGGCTAAATCTGTTAGATTGATTATGGGCCCAGGAGCATTTGGATGGGCTGGAGATACGCATAATATCCGGGCGGACTCCGCGCGCGCTAGGCTAATTATAGACGCGCTACAGAAAAAGCTTTATATATTAATAAGGAAAAAGTATATATAAGTTAAATTTATATAATATATAAGAAAGAACTAAGTCCTCGAGATTAACTTCCTATATACTTAAGTAGCTAGCCTTAACTTTTGGGATATAATTAACTCTTATATAGCTACTCTAAGTATAAAAGGTATCTTCTAGAGCTATATTAGAAATGAGGCTAAGTTAATTATTCTAAATATCTCTAACTACCCTATTAGTAGTATAGTAAATAGCTTAGTAGCTATACTCCAAGCTAATAACATAGTTACTATCAAACTATTACTATTATTAACCTCTTAAAAGTAAATTATAAGCTATTATAAGCTTACTAATCAGATTTTAATTTTAAGAATAAGCGCTATAAACTACTTAGAAAGTAGCTTTGTAGTATACGTATTAAATAATAGTAATAATATATATAGAAGATACCTCACTAAGTATAAGAGAGATATTATAGCACGCCCAAGTTACTCTTAATATATTAAAAGTAGTAAAACTATATATAAGAATAGGCTATAGAGCATTAAGCCCCATAGTAATTAGCTATCAAGATACTAACTTAAATAATAATAGAGAAATAACGCCTAAAAAGCCTAAGCCTAGCACCTACTAGCTCCCAAAGAAACAAGGAAGCTACGCTACTAAAGGCCACAAGCAAAAATAAGCATAAATAATACCAGCTAATAACTAAGAGCTCTACTTAGTATACTATAGCTTATATCCTAATTTAAGTACTAGATTATTTTTAAAGAGCTACGCCTAGAGCAACTCTAAAAGAGTGAATCTATTTACTATGCGGACTCCAGGCGCGCTAGGCCTGTTGTAGGCGCACTATAAAAAGGGCTTCGCATATTAATAAGGAAAAGAGTATGCAAGTTGAATTCATATAACACACAAGCACATATACAAATTAAGCACTCTATTAACAATATTACTCCGCTTACAGCTTTAGTATATTGCTACACTTAGTCGCATTACGCCCCTTATAGCTACATTAGCAATACGGCGCTGCCTGCAGTCATCACAATGCGGAGGGGAGGCATGCGCTAGTAGTTACGCCGAAAGTCGCCAAACTAGCGTCAGGTGTCAACGCGATAATCGAGGTCCACCAACGGATCAGGCCGCAAAGCGGGTGGGGACCAACTGTCAACCGAGGCATAAGAAGGAAGTTGCGACGGCAGGGGCAGTTTTCTAGGGACATTCTAATGGCTATCTTCCAACAGTACACTAAGTTGTGGCCAGTAAAGAGACCTTAGGCTTTTCAAACTCGGCGATACCCGCAAGCGTACATCGGAGGGAATCAGGGTCCTCAGTCAACAAACCTCCGATATAAGTCAGCTTCAAAGCATTGCAGAACACATTTCAAGTCTTGCGCTGTCATTCACATGGCACCTCAAGCTGAGTCTTCTAATATCTCGATGCCACCCAGTTCGGACAACTATCTAGCCAATATCGGCAACAAGATTGGCGGTACACCACTGAATCATGATGGACGTGATCCTTACTAAGTTTCTGAGCACATACTTTGGGCCCCCCGAAGAATTTGAGTTGCCTGCATAGGCGCTGGAGCTGCGGGCTTGACTCTATGTTACAAGAAGGAGAAGGAATTCGGTGACAGTCTGGATCTTGTGGTATACGATCGTAAGTTCCACTAAAATCCTCTTTCGAGTATGTTTGATTCGGGAGATATTGAGAAAGATAGGATACTCGGCCTGTGGCGGCGTTTGGCACTCCAACAAGTATCCAGGCTGTCGCTGTGACATCCCGTCTCCCTCTTATCAACTTCCGTTTCACCCCAAGCCCGACTGGACCAGATATTGCGCCCCAGCCACCGAGATTCAGGAGTACTATCATTCGTTTGCTGAGCAACAGGGATTTCTCGACAAGTATATCAGACTACGTCACGAGGTGGCTAAGAGTACTTGGGATGAGACGAGCAGCCAGTGGGTTCTTGAAATTGACCAACTCCTCGAAAACGGAGAGAAAACACACTTCGAGGATAGAGTCGACTTCCTTATTTCAAGCATTGGGGTTAACAACACCTGGAAATGGCCAGAGATTCCAAACCGCGAGGCTTTCAACGGCAAGATCATGCACCCGGCAGCTTACGACACCTCGGTGGACCTTGGGGACAAGAGTGTCATCGTAATAGGTTCTGGGGCATCCGCCGTGCAGATAGTCCCAGCAATCAAGGATGAGGCGAAAAAGGTCACCTCCTTCTACCGAACGCCGCAATGAATAACAGGGGGGAGTGATACCGCTGGCTGGGTATACCGACGACGATGGCAAGGACTTTTCTTGTGCTGAGTAACCTTTCCAAGGAAGATTTCAGGCACTGAGCTGACTTTTCCAAGATACGAAAGAACAAATCGAGGCTTTCAGGAAGGATACCGCGCTGTATCTGGCTCACCGAAAGAATGTTGAGGCTGTGATCAACAGAGGATTCGGCCTGAATCTCATCAATCATCCCATCCAAATAGCGGCGCGCCAAGTAGGCTACGTTCGGAATCCGATATTTGGCTCAGCATATTGATTTCGTTACCTACAGCAAATTGGGTCGAAGATGCTCGAGGCTCTGAATGGAAACGAGAGCCCCATCAAAAGACTCATCCCCTCGTTTCCTTTAGGGTGCCGGCGAATTGGTCCGGCCGCAGGCTTCCTTGAATCATTTCACGAAGAGAAAGTGCAGCTGGCTGATGGCGATATTTCAGCCTTCACTGAGAACGGCGTCAGAACAAGCGACGGTAGTGAGTATCGGGCCGATGTCATTATCTGTGCCACCGGCTTCGATGTCAGTTTTCGTCCGTACTTCCCCATCATCGGGCGCAATGGCGATAGCCTCGCAGAGGTTTGGAAAGATGAACCCGAAGCTTACTTAGCTCTTACCACTTCTGGGGTCCCAAACTTTATGTGTGAGTGGTTCCATTGCTACGCCAATGCAATGAGAGGCTAAATGAATGTCTTTAAGTTGGGTCGCTGGGTCCGAACTGTCCTACGGCTCATGGTTCATTTGTAGCTGTGCTTGACGCGGCTCAGAACTACATTTGTAAAATGATTCGAAAGATGCAAATTGACAACATTCGACTCATTGAGGTCAAGGTCGAAGCGTTGAAAGAATACAACGAGCACGCGCACGAGTGGCTCAAGCGATCGTAGGTTTACTGAATAGTGCCACCGTTCTTCAGGAGTAATGCTCTGGCGAGAACCATGCTGACTGCCGATTTTCACCAGTGTCTGGTCTGGAGGCTGTCGATCATGGTACAATCAGGGTAGGCTAGATGGAAAGGTCACCGCGCAGTACCCGGGGTCTCTAGTTCATTGGCGTTTGATGATGAATTCGCCAAGATTTGAAGATTACGGTATAAAGTATCGAAGCCGAAACCGTTTTGAGTTCATGGGGAATGGGTTTACCGATATTGAGGTAGATTCGGGTGACGTTTCGTGGTATCTAAACCCGGAGGAAGTGGCAAAGCCGCTGTTCACTTCTCTGAACCCTGTTTAGCGGCGGAGGATAACTTACAAGAAGCGGGAGATCATATCACTTTTCTTATTGGTAAGTTAGAGGAATCGCGACATGTGAATGTTTCTACGAAACTAAATGGAATTATATCTAGAATTTTTCCCCCTTCTTATAGTCGAGGATCGCCAACCTTTGAAGCAGCTTGCCTGTTCTGCAACTCTCTCAATGCGCGGCGGAGAATTTTACCTGGTGCGCTCTTCGGAATCTCATTTATGAATTCAATACCGCCTTGAAGCCACATATAGCGGGCTCTTTTTCTCTTCGACATATTTTCGCAATTCCATAGCTGTCTCCTGGCTCTTGCTCAACCCTGGCTTCAGTACTATAAAGGCTTTAGGCACTTCACCAGAGTATTCATCGGGAATCCCAATCACAGCAACATCGGCAACCATGTGCTGGCCATATAAATTGTCTTCCAATTCTGCAGGTGCAACTCCGTGACCTTTGACCTGTTCCAGAAGTTCTTATTCAGCTGTTGCATCTTTGATGGAATAACTCGTGAGAATCACTTACCTTGATCATCTCCTTGATTCGGTCGTGTATCGAGATGAATCCCTCTCGCCCCATCATCCCGACGTCCCCTGTGTGAAGGTAACCTTCATTGTCGAACGATTCCTTGGTAGCTTTCTCATTGTTAAGATAGCCCATTGTGACCTGTGGCCCACGAGCCCAAATCTGACCGTTCCAAGTCGTAAGCATACAATCGACGAAGATGAATAAGAACAAGATGAGTTGAAGATCCTCACCTCTCCCGCGACTTCTTCGCCTCTTTCTTCTCCAGGCACAGGATCTACAACTTTGATCTCTGTTCGGGAACAACTTGTCCTACTTTATGTGCATTCTGATAGGTTTGTAAGTCATTGGGAGTTGTAGTGATGCAGCTACAGCTCTCAGTCATGCCCCAACCTTGCCTTAGTCTCACGTTCGGGAAGTCTTCTGCCAACTTCTGGATGACCTGGGCGGACAGCGGCGCAGCCCCGGTGTTAAATTGTTTCACACATGATAAATCCCATGCACTGGCCACATTCTCGTTCACCATCTTAATTAGTATCGCTAAGGTAAGTCACATGGTCAATATTCAATCATCTCATCAAGTCCATGATTCAAGACACTCACGGGGAACAAGCCAGAGCTCTCCGCATTTGAACCGGACAATAGCGTTCATCATGCTGTTCATGTTGAATTTGCTCAATAGAACAGTCTTCTGGTTGAAGTAAATTGGAAGATGCAGGAAGTGAACTAAACCCGTGACTAAAGTGCAAGCCTTTGTTAGCACTCATTTCGTTCTTTGGAGACGGATAAGTCGACTTACTGTGGTAAAATGGCAGTGGTGCCAGTAGCGTTTCTCCAGTGCCAAGCTCCATCACCTGTATTTGCAGACACTGAGCGATGACGTTTGCATGGGAGATCATGACCTGAAAATGTCATGTCAGCATCCAGAATCATCTCTGCCTGCTGGGCTAGACCGATTGCCTGAACATGAACCGCCGAAAATACTCACAGCCTTTGGGAGACCAGTCGTGCCGGAGCTGAATGCAAGATATGCACAAGTCTCGCTGCTCGACTGAGAGGTCTTTAGCTGCCAAAATGGAATATCCCGCTGCGTCCTTTGGGAACTGCCTTCCTCAGTCAAAATTTGAAGTGACTTCACGCCCTCAACAGAGCCGTCCACGGCGATGATGTTGCCGGTGCTGATCCCGAGATTTGAGCAAGCAGGTCGAACGAGATCGGCCGCTGAGTCGTCGACGAAAGCAAGCCTCGCGCCGCAAGTTTTGAGAAAATATTCGTAGTCTGCGGTTTTGGCTTCGTGCGGCAAGGGAACTACGACCGCGCCCAAACGTATGGCGGCAAAAACGGCGACGGGGTACCATATCGAGGTACGACAGATAATGGCGACCTTTTCTTGAGCTTTGAGGTTGTAATTGCGAACTAAAGAGACGGAGGCGCGAGTTGCGTGGTCTCTCAGGGTTCCGAATTTGATTTGAAGAGCTGACACGCCGTCTATGAAAGCGTTGGGAAGATCAATTCGCGGAAGATCCTCAAATAACCACTTCCAGATCGTGAGATGCCGGGGCACTTTATCCCAAGTATCAGTCAGCCGTGGGGTTTTTGAGATAACCAGGCGCTGGTACCTCACCTGGGTCGAGAGGGGGGCCGCAAAAAGGCATCTTGACATGCGGCAGTTGACCTTTATGCCATGTGCACTGATCTTATCAATGGGGTGTTTTGAGCTTTGCCTTCAACTGATTCTGCTGGCATTTAGTTGTTGCTAGCAGCGGCTATTTTGCTTTGAGTTCGGGTATGCTTATCCAAAGCACATCTAGGACGGGCTTTGCAGATCGCCGACTCGGTGCGCGGAATGTGAGACGATGTCATCATACCCCCAACCTCGGCGAAACAGTTTCCATTGGATGCAGAATACTCTGCAGTACGTAGATGCCTTCGTTTACTGAGCAAAGCACTATCTAACCACCACATTGAATGCGACTGATCTAACTCATTCTACTTGGGGGAAAGTGCATCCCCATTCTCCATGTTAGCTGCAACACATATTTGGCGACAACCCTATGCCGCTGACGAATAAGTTACCCTCACGAACCTCCGAAAGAGAGGCAAATTCTTGAAAATGATCACAAAATAGCTGCAGAATTTGCCGTCAAGGTTATAGCATGCGCTTGATAGCGTCGCCACAGACAGACTGGCAGTCTGTCTCCTATCAGAATCCTACTCAGGAAGAAGCAGCTTGAACCCCAAGGTCTTGCCAAATCCTGAGTGTAAACGCAGAAGGACATGTCTTGAAGTCCCAGTGATGAGCATTTGAGTGTGTGACATCCAAGTGGGTAGGTAGCTTGCGAGAGAATCCCAACACGACCTAGTACAGTTCATCTCAAGATCTGAGGCTGAGCATAGCTTACTTATTTCCCGTCAGGTAAGAATCAAGCACCAGAGCTAAACAAAGCGTTCCCCACCTCATCTAAGACAGATCATTCTCTGGCAGTTCTCCAGGATGGACTCGCCCATTCAAGCCCCACGGGGGCTGAATAGCCAGCAGCCTCTTGAAGCACAAATTCTGGCTAGCTGTGGAGTCGATGTAAAGGGGTCTACCCGATGCAGACGTCATGTTCAACATGGGCTCCTACCCTTGTCACTACCCCTCGACCATGCCGCAAAGACCTGCCCAGTAGAACTTGCACGTGCGGGTGCTGTTCCACGTAGGCGAATACCCGGATCGCCTCCTCGCCCTGGTGTTGCGGGATACGTGGGGGAATGGACTCCGCTCAACGCTCAACGCTCTGAAGACCGTTCTTACGAGCGATCGAATAAAACCGGACACCGACCGACAAATCCGACTCTTCGGTGGCGCCGTGTCGGACAACGAAGTCTTCGCGGCTGCTTTTGGCGAACTCGTTAAGATCTACAAGCCCAGAAGTGAGCACGAGTCACGACGAAGATTCGTATGTGACTTCGACGTTTGAGGGGAACTATTGGAAAGGTAGGATCAAATAATAGATGGTGATGTATTGATGTTATCGCCAAGTTCCCTTCTTCCCTTCCGTGGAGATGCCTCCTCCTTATAGGTAGTGAGGGGTATTCTGAAATAGTATATATATCATGGATAACGGAACTTCCCACTTATCTGACAGGAACACCATTGCGAAGACGCATATGCTGAGATGTGAAACTCACAACTGTGCTTCCTCACATAATTTACCACGATTCGATGTTCGTTCTAGACTGGGGGAGATAGCAGCGCCGATTTTTGTTGTGACTGGTAGGCATGATCCTCTGGTTCCAATCGAATATGCCGAGGAGATTCACAGAGGGATTCCTGAAAGTCACTTGGCTATTGTTGAACATTCAGGACATAGCCCACCTTCTGACGAGCCTGATCTTCTCCGAGACACGGTGTCAGAGTTCCTCTTGAACTTGGTTTAAAAACGCTGCACAAATGCATTCCACATTAGTTAGAACGACTCACACCAGTCAAACCCAAGTGCCAATCCATTCTGGTTCTAACTACTATGCCGCAAGTGTATCCTGGATCAGCTTGCCACGTACGTATACTCGCGCAATATTCCGATCGTCGCCCGTCATCAAAAACTTCTCGAAAACAGTCCTCAGACTATCGGACTTTTCCCTTGCAGTCATGACACCGAACGGCTCCAGCGGACATGTCACCCAGATAGCATCAAACTCCTTGCCCACCGCGAAGCTGCCAATCTTGTCATCCAGGCAGCAGACCCTAGCACCGCCCAAGGTAGATAGGTAGAAAACTTCGTCTAGCGACAGTGCCTTGTCTTTTCCGCCAGACATGACTTCGCGAGCGTTTGATGCAATGACAGCTTGACGGATGCTGTCGAGCATGCTGGAAGAGAAACCACCACCGCTATCAGTTCCAAGACCGACCTTGATTCCCCGAGTCAGGAACTGACGTATGGATGCCGCCATGAAGCCACCCCCGACTGTCATATTCGAGATGGGACAATGCGCCACGCCGCAATCAAGCTCTCGAATCTTATCCATCTCATATTCCGTCATGAAGGTGCAATGAGCTAGGATCGAACGCTGATTCAATAGTCCGAAGTGGTGGTACAGGTCCGCCTCATTAGAAAAATGGGGAAATAGCTCTTTTGTCGCTTGGATCTCTTGCTCCGCTTCGTTGAAGTGCGTCTGGATTGCGAGCTGATTGTCTTGACGAGCCATGTTTCCCAGGCCCTCTAGGAGTTCCGCCGTGCAGGAGATGGCGAACCGCGGAGTGAGGACGGGGCGGACGAGTCCTCCAGAAGGGTCGATGGTACGGATATGCTTCACGCAGTCCACAGTCTCTTGCAAAGAAGACTCGGCGGACTCATCATGAAGATAGCTGGGAGCATTGCGATCCATGTTGCATTTTCCCACGAACGCTCTCTGCCCCTTAGCAAGGCAGATATCGGCGAGAATTTGGGTGGCCTCGGCGTGTTTCGAGCCATAGTACGATGCCGTTGTAATGCCTTGCTTGAGGAATCCGTCAATGCAGCTTTCGTACACTTTTCGGGCGTACACCGGGTCGGAAAACCGTGCTTCATGAGGAAAAGTAACTCGATCAAGCCAGTCAAGAATATGGAGGCCCTGGCCCAGCCCACGCATGGCCCATTGTGGAGCGTGATTATGTGTATCGACGAATCCTGGAGACAAAAATTGGCCCGTGGGGATGATATGAAGTTGCGTGTCGCTGGATATTCTCTCTGAGAGCTCTTCCGCCGAGATGCCTTCGAAGAACTCTGATATCACACCATCGCTGTTGACGACAATAGCGGCGTTCTCGAGCAGTTCCACCTTATCGGGCCCAAGGGAGTGGATGAGAGCACCGTGGACTGCAAATCCTGTTGCCATATTGGCGTTTACAGTGCTTGATGGTGGTATGCGGTTTCGAGAATATCAATGTCCTTATAGTGAAGTGGCAATGCCTACGCCGGAGCGCCTAATAGATCAGTTTCTTACGTCCTCACCAACGTGTGAGGATGGAGAAAGGCGACAAGAAGAAGTACAGGGACGGCTCGATGGAGCAGGGATGTTGAGCTCAGATTGTGGATACGTAAATATATATTCGGATCTCGCTTATCTTATCGTTGATGGTATGTTCGGGTGAGCTCGGGCGAGTCTCGAGTCACGCTCAAGTTATTAGTCCCCGAACAACTGCTGTGCTGTTCCGTTGGTCGCGAAAGCCACAAAGATTATTAGAATGCCATGATATCTTGTACGAGATAGTCTTCGACTCATCCGGGACGCCGAATCTGTCAGAAGAAAAGCTGGGCTGGGATGGGATCACCTTCCCAACCCGACAGGCTAGCGAGCGGCTTGTCGCATGCGATAAGAAATGGAATTTGGGTGCATTAATACGCGCTTGAATACCCTGGATTCGAACACGAGCACTCCAAGTTCATGTGTTTCAGGGATGACGGAGGTGCCCTGGCAGATTCCGATCCGGCTTGGCTGTCCGTATATTTCAGCGTTATCACGGCTGATCTTAACCGATGGAAACCTAAGCACACTTCATACTCTACAAGCTGCTAAGTTCTAACTGCTGAATCTACTTGAAAGGCGGCTTTCTTGATTATGGGCGACGAAGAAGCACGCGAAATGTTACCCGACAGTACGAACTCCGCACGTTAGTGAAGGATCAATATCGTGTGGTAAGGACGCGACAACCCAAGGGCATGACCATCAAAAGATTCTCATAAGGTGGTACGAGTCTACGCTGTTCTTCTTGAATGAGTCCGAGTTCATGAGAAGACATGACATCCGGGTTGTTCAAGCCATTGCCATACTTGTTAGCATATGCTTCTACAACTTCGGTGACTCCACCTTAAGTTACCATCTTTGGAGTTGTGCAATACGCACAGCCCAGGCTGTCGGTCTCGATGGTTCTCAAACTGCGGTAAATCCTGTCGACACGATTTTAGAAGCCCAGCGCAGATTATGGTGGACACCTGGTCATCTGCGAGTGTTTGGTTTGGCTGGGAGATACCTAGCCGAACTTTCGTTATGACACTAATCATGGTATAGGCTGGCGGTTCCATATCATGTTACTCAAATCGAAACGGGAGACTTCAAAGTAGGCCTTCCATGCATGGACCCGAGCTGACGCTTGCCATCCGGTATTCAGCCGGTTCAGTACCACATTTTCATGTCGAGAACCTCAATCGTCTATCACAGATTTCGCTCGGCCCTCCGGGAAGGAACGCGGGAAATTGCAGAAATTGTTCGGCTCACAGACGATGAGCTTATAGAAGTCATGAATACATTACCGGAGCATCTTCACCCGGATGGAGGGAAAACGCAACACATGCAGGAGACCACTAAAGAGTCTCTATACGAGCTGAGAGCAACTAGCATCTCCATCTTCAGAATGCTCGACTCTGGCTTTAGGTATGTGGTCTTCAGTTTACTATGTCTCCTCTTGCTAACCCGAGATAGTCTACTTGCCTCTTTCTGCATGGCGTACGTTATGGCCGATCTTAGTTGGAAGTTCTACTTCATCAATGCTTCTTGGAACGTCGTACTCCTTGTCATCGCTTATCTCACGTTCGTAGAGACCAAGGGTCTAAAGCTGGAAGAGGTTGGCTCTAAGTTCGAAGGGCCGCGCATACTCGAGGCAGTAATAGATAACTCGGTATCTCAGGAAACGGGCATCAATACCAAACAGTCTATGAATGTCGACATAAAGGCAACATAGTAGAGAAGAACATCTTCAATTTCACACTCAATCAATTAACTCTCAGTATCTGTAATCATCAGCCTAGTCAACCCGCTCTTCCTGCTCCCTACATTGGCCCTTCAAGGTTCTCCGATGCTAGCAGCGACAGCACTCAGCTTCTCTAGAGTGGGGAGATTGACCACCATCAAGTAGAGAGCGTCCTGCTTCATCTTCTTCTTCAGCGGACGGTTCTTTCGTCTCTCCTTCCTGGCCTCCCGGCCGACGCGACGCTCGATGCCCAATCCTTCTCGGCGATTATTGCGCCTTTGCTGGATTCTGCCCACAGGCCCAGCATCGCGCCCACCAGTTGCCATCCCAAAGAGTCCTCCGCTAGCTATAGTTGAATCCGCGCTGCTCTGCTCTGTGTGGGGCGCCTGCGGAATCTTGGAAGCGGGATTAAGGGCTTCAAACTTTGCTGCGGCCCGGCGATCGAAATACTTAGAGACCAATTGCCCAAACTATTCGACAGCATTTCGTTTCTTTCCGTCATCCAACGCATCGAGCCCAGGGAAAACAAGTGGCGCTAGCTCCGGAATCTCTACCTCACGCCTAGTAGTCGTGGAAGACGATTGGAACGCATTCTTCCACTTGCTCTGCCCATCTCTTCCTTCGACAGCTTTGGCAATGTTGTTTTCGAGATCGACGTCCTCGACGATTTCTGTACTAGAGGGCTTATATTTAAGAACCAGACAGAACAGCCGCGCGGTTTGAAGAACTTGTCGTTCATGGTGTCGAGGTACTCATTCTGCCTAAAGTTGATGTACGTCCTGCGGGAAGCCTCAAGTCCCGTGTGAACCGCGGTCGAAGCGAGCATTGCGATGGGGCTGAACCCGGCGACGGTGCTGCGGGCCAGATCTGCGACCATCACCCCAGCATTCAGCACACTAAACCACGGATTCGCTCTAATACTCTTCTCAAACCCATCCAGGAACTGCAGCCAAGTCGCCTATTCGACACCACACTCTCCGAGGACTAGCGCGTAGGCCCGCACAAAGCCTCGATAGTGCGACTCGGGGCGGCGTTGAGGGAGAATAACGGGCATCAGCAAGGGATGGCTTTGGCGGCCTGCGTCATACGCGGGAGGGGGATGCTGCTCGATGAACTCCCGCAAGAGTCCATGATTCCAGTATCTTGGCCTTTTTCTCGGCCTGGGTTCGAGTTTTCCTGGCGTTGCTGAGCTTCGTCGAGTTCGAGTGCCAAATCGTCGTCATCGCTGGAGTCCTCTACCTCGGATGCATGTTGATGATGGTGATCACTGGCCGAAATGCCTTGGGGGATGCCGTGGCCGTAACTCTCCTGCTGAGAGTTGTTGGACGACTCTCCGGCTTGATTTTCCCTCTCGCGCGCTTCTTTGCGCTCCTTCTGATCCGCTCGGTAGTCTTTAGTGAAGTCGACAGCTCCGCCAATAAGTTTCGAAAGGGGTCCTAGTAAGAATCACCATTCCCAGGCGTCATGGCTGAGCCGAGCTGACAATTAGCGCAGAATTTGAGACCTTAATGCAGTTTGACTCAAGGCATTCACCTGGTGATTTTTCTGTGGCTGTAGTACTTGCATATCAGGAGGCACCGCCTGCACATCTTGATTCGATAGATGCAGTTTGTCTTGGTATACGTGAAGTTCATCTAAACGACTGACCTGACCAGACTTGGACAAACCGTCAATCCCGCTCCAATAAAAGTGGAAATACAACAGCGACAAGAAGACATGTCACGTCACGTGATGTGGGGTGGATCCCCCTGCTTACAGGATAGACCTTCTTCCTCAGCGACCCCAACCTATAGGATTAGTCTCTCTAGATAGACTATACTAGGGAGATACTTATTTACCTATTAATGGTTTTCCTAGTTATTTATATTATTTTATTATAAAGTGCTACTTTTTATATGATAGTATAATCTTCTTCTTTTCTTTTTCTCTAACTATAGTTTTTATAAAAGAAAATTAACTTTAGAATAAGAGACTAGTTTGCAGCAACCAGCCTATATAAGCATATATATAATGCATTCTAGCATAAAGTATATAGAATAGCGGATCTTTTATATATAGCGTAATTAGTTACTATACTACTGCGGCACACAAGCCAAAGCGTTATATTTAAATATAATAATAAAGTCTAAACCTTAGGTTTACTCTACTAACTATAGTAATACTTTGAAAATAGTATCTTAGTATAGTATTAATTAATCTTAAGTACTATAAATTAGAGACAAGCTTTTAATCTCTATTATATATAGATTACTCTATTTATTTAATTACTATTGGGGTATTCGCCCATCCAGACCCAACCTAAGTATCAGGCCCGTGGCCCAGCGGGCAGGAATAACAACCATAGTAGTTACGTGACCTCAGTCACCTAACATAGTAGTCACGTGACATCAGTCACGTAACCTACCTCATCAGTCTACTATATCGTTCCTCCTTTCGCTAGCTACCCTTCTAGATACCTTTTTTCCTTAGATATCACTATTTTGAATATTACGCATACCCCCCCAATTCTTCTCGTACTAGTTTTTATAAAACTAATACTAATTAGTATAGGAAATAGAGTAAAAGTAATATCTTTTACTCCTATATCTTTGAAGTACTATATCTCTAAAACTATATGGGATATAATAATATAAATTATATATTTGAATTCTCTATTTGATTCCGCATTAAATAGTATATAGTTTATTCCTATATAGATAGGGTAAACCCAATCTAAATATAACCTAGAAATAACGTACTTTAATACGTATTATATTCAAGGTTTTATTACGCATTAGCGCATGCAGCTATGTATTAGCGTAAACCTACGCTTAGATGCATGAGATCATGGCGTAAAACTGCGCATAGGTGTATTATGCACTCTCAGGCTGCTCAAGCGCAAAAGACTTACGCTTAGACTGCTTAAGCGCATACGCACTAGCGCTCTAGCGTGCGCTAGCATGACTAAGCGTATCTTAAGCGCCGAAAGCGAATGCGAAGCATATTGCGAATGCGAAGTCCAGTAGAAAGGCTAGATATATATGCCTACCTTTTCCCCCAGCTTTTTAGCCTTCTAGATACGAGTATTCACGCACAAAATATACACTTATTCATATCTACATTTTCTTCTCTATCTGAATATTATGCATCAAACCCGAAAAGCTACCCTCATACACCATTCCTTGCCAGAATTCTATTTATATTATACTGGAATCTTTTCAACCTCTCCTTCTACTTTCGTCTCCGTGCTTATAATTAGTAGTTAACTTCACTATTATACTACTTAAGATACTGCGAAAATAACCGCAGATCAGTAAGGTTAAGATAATAACTGAAGAGACGTTATATTAATTAATTTAACTAGGCCCTTTATTAAAAGGATAATAAAAGTCTATAGATTTATTTAGTAGCTAATAGTTCGGCCTCCGCTCTATTTAACCCTCATTAGATAGAGCGCTATCCAGAGCTTTAGAGCACTCCTATATCCTATTGTTAAACACTGTGCTAATAGACAATAACTCAGGCGCTATTAGTTCAGCCTTTGCTCCTATTTTGAGCCTTCTCTAAAGTTATTATCAAAATCGTCGTAAGCGAAGTTTCAGATCCCCTACTATTTAATAATAGCTGCAGACTATTCCGCATCGCTATTTAGCACCTTTTACTCCTATTTATAATAACCTCATTGCCTATTGAGCTAGTAAGGTTATTACCAATTTTTAAACCCTCTTTTGCCCTCTTCAGGTAGTTACTATCTTTTGCCCTGTTTTAGCATCCTCCTTCTGCTGCCTTCGCAGCTATCAAAGACCCTCCACAAATAACTCCTCCGCCAAAACAACACAATCCTTCAAAAACAACCCTTCTCCCACCTTTTTTTCGACCTACCGCGTCGACTTTAGCTACCCACAAGCCCTTTTAGCTATTTAGCGTCAGTTTAGCGTATTTTAACCTCTTTTTCCCTCTTTTAGCGCTACCCACTACTTCACCAACCTTCCCACCTTCACTACCTCCACTACCCACCTCAAAACCTCCCTCCTCCACCCTTTTCTTCACTCTCTACTTTACTACTAAATCAACCACTTCAAACTCTCTAGATACAACAATAGCGGTGAGCCCCAACCGCCCGCAGAGAGACTTTTAATATTACTATCCGCCCGCTATTTCGGCTATTTTGCCTGGTATTTCGGCAACTACGTTAATATCGCGGCAGCTACGCTAATTTGCCGCTGTAAACGCGCCTTCTGAAACCGCGGCTCTTTTTGAGCCCTTTTTAAGCCGTCTTTTAGCTATTTTTTTGGGCTATATTTTTTGCCCAATTAATAACAACAATAATACCCCCCCCCCCCCCCCCCTTCCCCCCCTCAAATACCCTCTCTCTTACCCACCTTTCTTTATTGAACTTCTTCTCATCTATAACTTTAGTATTGAATCTTTCTTCTTTAGCCTCTTTTTGCTATTTCTTAGCACTTTTAAACACCCACCCCCCCTCTCGCCCCTGCCTTTTAGAAGACTACTAGTAAGTCCATCAACAGTAATTCGCCTAATGAACGGACTACGCCCCGAAGCTGCGGCCTAGGGTAGTTAATCTGTGTTTAAGGCGTTATTAGCCTACTGGCCTGCTAGTATTCTTGATCCCGTTTTCTTGATCCTCTTAATCCTTCCTACTTCACACTCTTATTATTATGTCAATTGAAATTACGGTTCAGCGGGGTATTAGTACCTTTAGGGAAATAATACCTCACTAGTAGCGAAGGTTTAGTAGTACTATTAATTAAAAACTTATTAATAGCACCTATTTTTCCCTAGTGAAACGGCTAAGCTAAGTCTTTTGATACTACTTAAATTATTCTATTATGATCCCCTTTTTATATCTTTATCTTATCCACTTATCTACTAAATCCCTCTTCCCGAGCTACCTTTTAATAACTCCTCAAAACCTTCAATAATTCGCTTTTCAGGAAGTCCTATTTAGGAAAGATCCCCTCTTTAGGAAAATAAGATCCCCTTTTTAGGAAGCCCCTCACGGGAAGTGCCCTTTTTAGGAAGCCCTACTTAGGAAGACTATAGGAAGGTCTATTAATAAGAAGAAGATTAGTAGTAATATCTATAAGTAGTTTAATATATAGATTATAGCCCTAAAGCTGCAGCTTAGGGTAGATAACCTATGTATAAGATACTAATATTAGCTTATGAACCCTCTTATCCCCAACTTCTAAATGTGGTCTTATCCTATAATAGATAATAATACCTCCCCCTCCCCTATTGCACCTTTCCCTTAATAACCTAAGAGCCCTACCCCTTAATATTAGTCTACTATCCTAGTTCCCTAGGACTTCGCAGATACTATCAACCAAGACACCTATAGCAACGTTAGAGACTTCGACCCCAAGGGGCAAGACCCTGCTAAAATCGCCAGCTATGCCGCCTATTATGCTAGCTAATACCTCAAATTGAGACTTTAAGCTTACTAATTATAGGCTAATTATAGCAAACACTTGTAAGATATTATTAAGATTTTCAAATATATAGACCCTATTACTACTAAGGCTCTGCGAAAAATCCTCATTCTTAATAGAGTCTTTATTCTATCTAAAAATCGCTAAATTAAGAATAACCTCGCTGCCGTTGCCAGGGAGACTAAATACTACCTATAGACTAATGAGAACTTCAACTCTATTAAATCGCTCTTTCCCGCCCTCATCACGAGATATAAGCATAATTAGGATTTCTATAACGATTTAACCTAGCTACTTAAGCTTATCTTTTATACTATTAAACCTACTGCTCCTGCTACTGCCCCTGCTACTGCCCCTGCTTATGCCCCTACTACTGCCCCTGCCTAAGACCCTTTAGTTAAGCCTATTTTACCTATATAACGGCCCTCTGCTTAATTACCCTCTTCTCAGCCCGTTTAATGTGGCTACCTACTATCGTTTTTGCCTAGCTGAAACCGCAAAAATAATACCCGAGATATTTATTTTAACCTCGATTTTAGTAAATAAACTGATTGGAACCCTCCTCCACATAACTACTAACCCCGCTAGCCCCTACCTCTTTCTGATGATGCCCCACCTCACATTAGCTTGAGAGTCTCACTAAGATCTATAATAATAATAACCTTAAGTATAGTAGCAGCAAGTTCGACGTTTTAGAGTTCAAATTGCTGGTATTTAAGAATCGTTACGCTAAAGCTGGCATTAATGTATGATAGTGTGCTAAAGCGTTTTCTCTTATGCTAAAAGGTGACGCCTTAGAGTACTACTTTCAGTATATTGCCCCTATTTACCCCTAACTCCTCTACTACGAGATAATTACCTAGATAAAGAAATACTTTAAAACTAAAGATTTTTATATTACTAGTAAGAACCTTTAGAATAATAATATATTACCTGACCTTACGCATAAGAATCCTAATAAATCTATTACTAAAACCTCGAGATCCTATTTAAAACCTTATTTACTATCAAACTAGCACTTAGTAAGGAGTATAATAGCGATAGGCTACTTTATTACAAGATTTAGAGCGCCTGATAAGGAGTTTTAGAGAGCGAACTTACGCTATATTAGCACTCTTTAAACCTCTAAGACCTATATAATTCCCTTCATTTAGCTATTAGTATAGCATCCAATATGGATTAAAGCCTTACTCAATTCACAACGGATGAAGTATATGAGGATGCTACGACCACACCTATTGAAACCAACGCTATATATACTAATTAACGCTTCTAAAATAGCAGTTGAGGTAACTTTTATAATAGTAATAACGGTAGATACCGCTAAAACTAGCTAAATCAATAGTTTTGCTATAAGTTATTTAGTCGTCACTAAGGCTAAAGATGCTGGATTTATTGCAAGCCTAACTACTGCTTATAGAAGCATTCTATGGAGGAGAGAAATAAGGAGTATAATAACTTCAAGAATAGATACGCCAAGTACTCGCAAAACGTTACCAAAGACGACTTTGTCGCCTTCCTCCTCCAATTTGAGAGTAATGATAAACCTGATGATAATACTGATACTGAGGTTAAACACTTCTTCTATTAGGATCCCCAGGATTTAAAGCCTTTAAACCCTTCTTCTCTTTCCCACAAATTTACTACTTTCGTTACTGAGACCTCTTTTACTATTAATAGCAATGAATTAGTTAAATTACTACTAAATTAAGCCACTTTCTATATAGTTATAGGTATTAATCTAATTATTAATCTAGCACTCTATTCACTCTGCCCTTCACCCAGCTTGCCCTGCTTAGTACCTCTAGTACTACTTCTCACTACCTTTTTATACTTAATAGTAAATACTCTAAGGAAGTTTTCTAGGGTATTATACTAGATTTAGGCGCAGCTAGTATATCTACTGCTAGCTAATAGTAAGTTATTGCTTTATAGCGTATCTAACCGTTAATTTTAGTTAATATAGCGAATGCTAGCTAAGCGAGAGTGCGCTTTAGAGATAGCCTATTTAAGGAATCTTTTAGTACTATTATAGTTAATACTATATTTAGCAATATGATATTTTATGTTATACTTGCAAATACCTCTTTTCTATTATATGTAAGCGATATAGATTAAACAGGAATCTATTTTAATAACCTCTGCAATTGTCTAGTTTAGAGTAATATCGCTGCTCTAGTTATCTACAAATAGGGCTATGTGTGGCTCTTGTTAGATAATAAAGAGGTTCTAACCTATTACTTAACTAATACTAGACTTTATCGCTTATACCGCCGTTTTAGCTACCCCTCTGTCGCTAAGTTAGCAGCCCTTTTGAGCTATGCTAGCTATTCTATTCAAATAGTAGCAATCAAGTAGTTAACTAAAGTCTGCGAATGCTATTAATTAAATGCTAGAGCCCCTTAGTATCAGCAAGATCTAGATATCCTCGCTAGATAGCATACTAATAAAGCTAGCAAATAGTAGCAATTAAGGCCATAACTAGGGAAGGATTATTATTTTTAATGTAAGGTCCTATAATAAGGTTTCTAAGGTTCTTATTTAGATCCTATTAAGTCTTTAGGTCTATAAATCTAAATTAGTAAATAGGTTTCTCCTTAGCTTCAGCCTAGGTCTTAGCTTTATTAACATATAATTACACTATATCTCTATAGTTAGTAGAACTATATGTATAGACTTTATTCTTTATATCCTCTTCAACCTTATAATATAGCTTTAAAAGGCTCTCATACTCTATAAAGAAGTCTGAGACGTTAGTTCTAATAAACTTAGGCGCTCTAGTCAAATAGGGAGTTATCATAGCAATAGTAGGATGCTTTATAAGGATATCTACTAGGATAATAAAGTCCTAGTTAGTATAACTCCTCATTAATATACTAAAGGATCTTAAGGAGGCTAGATTAGGCCCTAAGTTGAGATTTATAGGCCTATTCTTACTATTCTTAGAGACTAGTTTATTTAAAGCTTGAGATTATATCTTGCTAAATAAAGGGCCTAAAAACTGTTTTTTAGGCTGCTTCTCTTTACTAAAAGAGGACTTAGTGTCTGGGTTACTAGAATAAGAGGTAGATATATTATTTATAGGTCTATAAATACCATATTAATTATATTTAAGTATTATTAAGTAATTATTTATTAAATCTCCATAAGATATTATAAAGTAGATAGATTAATATAACTTCCTAATATTTTTAAAGGTAAAGGGGGTAATAGCAGGTCTTCTAGATAATAAAACGAAAGGTAATAAAAAAAAGGAAAGAAATATAAATAAATATAGAAAGGCTTTATAGCCTTAGTCTTGCTACCTTAGTAGTAATCCCACTCTAAGTCTCAATATTCAAATTAGAAAAGTCTTCCCTAGTAAGGCTCCTATCTCAAAGTATTATAGCTTACTATATTAAAATACTTCATATATTAGTATACTTGCTCTTAGCACTCTAGGCCGCATTAAAATAGGTTTATTAGTATTCTTTCACTAATCTAATTAATCTCGCTTTACTTATTAGCTTAGTAAAACTACTATTTCTCCTATATTAGTTTTGTCTATAGCTTTTTAGCTATCTTAGCTATAATAGACTAATTAAACAGACTAGCAGTAGATAAGAGTAATTAAGAAAGAGAGAGAGATATAAGAGAGGAAAAAGAAAAAATAGTTAGTTCTAGCTGAAATACTAAAAGAAGGGAGGATTTCAGGGTCTTCATGATTCCTATTAACCTTTTTAAAAGAACGCTTCGCCCATAGCAATCCCTCCATAAGCTAATAGGTCTGCGAATTGCCTATTCTCCTCTATCTAGCTCTTATTCATATATCGTATTATTATTTCTTTATTTCTTTATAGCAGCTAGCTATTATAATCGTCTAGAAAAGGATTAGATATATGTTAGTGTGTGCTATAATAGCGGGACGTCCGGACGCAATAAAGGCACCCCACTCTCTTGGAAACCTTTGAGGGTCGTGGCAAAGAGCAAAAAGATCCGCCTCTAGGCACTATTAGGAAGAGCAGGAGCCCGGTGGGGACTACAAAGATAGCAAATAACACAACACTACCCACAAACGGATAGGAATAATAAAAGTAGGCTCAAAAGATACGCGTCGCGATTCGCAGATCTAATTAGAAAGAATAGGAAGAATTAGGCTTGAAATAGAAGAGATATTGCAGGTAATCATGTATAGGAATATTAAGGTATGAGCCCCCTTGTGGCTGAAAAAGACTATGGATGATGATGTTGAATGTTGATGTTGATGATGATGATGAACGTATCGCAGTCTTCCGTTTTAGACCCCATTGACAGTGGGCCTGCTGACTGAACAGCCAAGCCATCCTGTCTCATCCCAATACTAGCACTAAGATAAATATTATAAGCTGCTAGTATTTTAATTAATACTAAATTCTATATATTAAGATTATAATAGGCCTTAGTATCTTTACCTCTAAGGATTGCGCGTAGGAATGATTTGCTAGAGCTATTATAACCTATGCTTAGACTGGGGAATATAAGGTCCTAATTAACGTCTTTCTAGTTGAGGAGTATAAAGCTAATAGTATATTACTTAGCTAGCCCTTTAGAATTAGTTACTAAATTATATAGGAGTACCGTAAGGACCTAATTAGGGTGGTCATTATAGTTAGAACTATATTAATCTATATTCTAGTTGGGTTCACACGCTTAGGCACCTAGGAAATCATAGATGTTTTCTTCCTAGATTGGGAGAATTACTAGAATGTTCTTAGCACTATAGAAAGCTAGGGAAATTAGATCCTAGTAGTCCCACTAAGCAACTTACTAGGTGAATTTCTCTACCTAATATATTTTCCAAGCCTCCTAAGTTAGTAGGCCTAGATATTAGTAATAATAAAGTAGCTACCCTAATCCCAACTAATTTAGTAGAGGCTATATTAGCTATATGCCTAAAGATAGAGGTTAATCTAATACTCTAGAACCTATATGAAGCTGCTTAGAAGCTTAGAAAGTATAGCAATAGGTGCGAGAGTTACTAGCTTAATGCTTATAGATTAAGGTCTACTAGGTTAGCCCCTAAGTTTGTGGATAGTTTAGTATTGCGGGCCTACTCTATTACTGCTTCTACTATAAACTACTCCTAGATTAGCTAGTAGGAGAAAGTTAAATAGAGAGTTTGCTATACTTTTATAGCTTTAGACTAGGAGGTAGATGACTTTATGCATAAGGAGGACTAGTGCTTTGGGATAGCCTGCTAGCAGCCTTTCCATTACCCTATTAATAAGGCTAATAAGCTATAAGCTAATGTATTTATAATATATAAGAGAAAGGATTAGAAAGTCTATCCTATAGATAATATGCTATTTAATAGGTCAACGCCAGAGGGGGACCTACTATAGAAGGTAAAGAAGATAGAGGCGCTTAGAGTCTAGTAGCAATAGGAGCTAAGTTAGTTTAGGGGCCTTATTCCACTAAAGTTCTCTACTATTTATCCCTATTTAAGGTTGATTGAGGAGTAGTAAGAGCGTATATTTAGTAAACTTACTTATTTCTCGCTAGATAAAAAGGAACTTTCCTTAATAATACTCCTAAATAGGGAGGCTGCTTTATTTTAGATATAGGAGGAGAGTAGCTGACTTAACCCTTTAGTTGCCCCCCTTAGCAGATTAAGACTATTCCACATAAGGTATAGCAGGTAAAGGGTATTTCTATTTCCTATACGCTCTAGGGCAAGGTTCTTAATATACTTTAATAATAGATAGATTAGGGCGTTCTTAAGGAGAGTTATGCGTCCTACTATAACGCGTAGTTCCTAGTTCAGAAGAAAGATAGCGATTATAGACTAATCAATTCCGCTATGAAGATAAACAGAGTTATAATCTGGGACGCTTTTATACTACTAAATATAGATAAGTTTGCTGAGGAATTTGAGGGGTGCTACCTCTTATTCCTATTAGACTTCTTCTCTAGATATAATTAGGTTCTCTTAGATAAAAAGAGCTAGGACCTTACCACCTTTATAACTCTAATTAGGTTGCTTTATATATATATTTTGCCTCAGGGGGCTATAAATTCCATTACTTAGTTTATGTGAGTAATTATATATATTCTATATAACTTGATTCCGTACTATTATAAGGCGTTCCTTAATAATATTGTAGTGAAGGGCTTAATCTCTTAATATAGGGATAAGCCTCTTAAGAGTTTCCCAGGCATCTGTTGCTTTATATATAAGCACCTTTATAATATTAATTAGGTTTTTACTAATATTCAGCTTATTAGGTATATAATTACTAGGGAGAAGTTATAGTAGTGCTAGGAGTTTGCTATTATTCTTAATTACTTTTATAGTTATAATAGGTATTAATTAGATTAAGCGAAAGTTGTTAAGATTTAGGAGTAGGAAGCTTATTCTAATATTAGTAATATTTAGTTATTCCTTAGTATTATAATATTTTACTGCCCCTAGATTAAAGACTTTATAACTATCTGCTTCCTACTAATAGAGCTACTTTATAAGGAAGCTAAGTTTAAATAGGGACCCTATTAGCAGAATACTATAACCCTACTTAAGGATGCCCTGACTTCCTTACTTATCCTAATTAGATTAAGCTATAAACCTAAAGCTAAATAGATTATTATCTCTATAGATATAAGCCTATAAGGTTAGGGTGCAGTATTATACTAGGTAGTTAATGGGAAGAGGGCTATAGTGCGATATAAGAGTGAGATCTAGTATAGCCCTAAGCTGAAATATAATACTGAGAAGCTGGAGTTGAGAGTAGTCCTAATAATATTAAAGAAGCTCTACATATATATATATATAGTATTAGGTTTTAGCTAGAGACTAATGCTTAGGTCCTTGTTTTATAGCTAAATGGGGCTATATCTAATATCCCTAGCGCGCTAATCACAAGGTGGATAATATAGATTTAACTCTTTAACTTTAATATCAAGCATATTCCTAGGCGTTTAAATACTACTGCTAATAGGCTTTCTTATAAGCCCCCTAGGCTCTCTAATACTATAGAGGCAGAGGACCCTAATTAAGTAGAGGAATTCATTAATATAAATATTTTCTATATAAAAGCTTATGCTAACTAATCCTTATCTAGCCCTACTAATAAGCTTATCAATACTACGCTATTCTCAATACCTAATGCCTAGCTATAGCCTAATTAGTACTAGTTAATAGAGTCCTAGCAAATTACTATTAATCTCTACACTCTGCTCTACTCTCTTAGTATAACTCTCTCCTAATACCTAAAGTTTAAAATCAAGGCCTAGAGATATAAGTCCCAGGATAGCTTCTTATTTAGGTAGATAATAAGGTGGTATTACTTCCCTTACTATATAGTAGATTATATAAACCTCTATGTCTCCCTGATCTGAGCTACTTATAAGGAATCTAGCTACTAGGGGCGTAATGCAACCTTCTATTAGATCTTTTCCCAGTACTTCTAGGAAGGAATATACTTAGTAGTCTCAATTTAAGTTAAGACCTACCTAAAATACTAGTTTATAAAGTCTACTAAATAAAATAACTAGTATATTACTACTAAACCTAAAGTAATCCCTTTTAATTATATCTTATTAAATATTTAATAGATTAAGAAATAGGCTCTAATTAAGGGATAGTATAATTTAATAGGTTAGCTAGAGGCTTAGGAGAGCTTTATAGTTAACTCTAATATTATTACCCGCTTTATTTAGGAAGACTTTATTTACTAGTAAAGTATTTTTAGCTTCCTAATTATTAATAGCAGCGCAGAGAATGCTGGCGCTATAAACGTCCTAAATACTTAATATAGCTTTAAGAAAAGAGTATTTTCAGCTTATAATACTTAGGCTAATAGCCTTCATAAGAAGGGCTACTAACTAATAGTCTATACTATTCTAACCTAATTAGATGGGGGATAATAGAATTAGGGTCTAATACTACCTACCTTTTTATTTACTAATTAGATAACGCTTTATAGGCTAATAGGGTTCACACCCTTTTACCTTACTTATAGCTATAAAGCTATCACACTAATTGAGAATAATATACTTATATAGAGGGTTCTAGACTGGAGATAAGTAAAGACCTTTGAGGAGGAAGTTCTACTCCGCATTTACGCCTTCTCCTAGCTAGAAGAGGATCGGGAAGCTACCGCCGCTATAGTCACTAGGGTCTACTAACGCCGCACTAATTAGTATAACGCGTCACACTCCTATACTATATAGTAAGAGACGCTTTTACTAGGGGACTTTATTCTCCTATTTAATAAGAAAAACGTAATTAATAAGAGTAAAGACTATAAGCTATAGTACTAATAACTTAGCCCCTTCTATATTTAATTAGTTTTAAACTCTTCCGTATCTTATATCTTAGAAACTCTATCTGGGGATAAGATTAGGGGCAAATTATTCAGGGGTTATTACCTAAAGAAGTTCTGCTTATTGCGTAATAAGCTATAGGAGCTAGAGGACCTAAACTAGGTAGCAAAGTAACTATAGGATAAGGCCTATAGGGTTTTTCCTATATTAGGGGCACTAGATAATAATTAGTTACTAAAAGAGGCTAATTAGCTACTAACCATAGTTATTACCTAATTATAGGCTAAATAGGCTATTCTGGAGGTAGAGAAGGCTTAGATCATAGCTAAGCTCTAGAATTAGAAGTACGCTAGTATATTAAAGTTATACTCCTAGTATTACCCCATAATACTTTAGCCTTAAGTACTAAGAGTAATAAAGTAACTGTAGGGGCCTAATTAGCACCTCCAAGGTCTTGTTTATTATTATTTCTTTTTGCCTTTATTTAATTTTATTTATTTGCCTTTGTTTTCTTAGGGGATGCTTCTAATAAACTTTCGCTCTTAGATTAATTATTTACTATTTTATATAAAAGTTTATAGGGGGATATATAAGCCTATAGCTAAACTATATATACCTTGCTCTTCCTCTCTATAGTATACTTACTTAATTTACTTATTTACTATCCTAATTAGCTCTTCTATATATTATACTACTCCCCCCACCCCCTTCTTTTCTCTTCTTTCCTTCTCCTTACGCTTAGGGTTATTCCCCCTGCTCCCACTTCAGCACCTATAGCTACAATAAGATCAATAGGATATTAGTATAATTAGTATTATTAGCTTTCTCCTGCTACTTATTTACTATTTACTAAAGTTTAGTATAAGTTATAATCTCAGGCTTATTAGATCTAACTAGAGCATAAGAAATCTAGGAAAGAAGTTCCCTACTGCTTGCCTGCCTATCTCTATTTATTCTCTCTAGTCTGAAGGCCTAATTAGCTACACGTATATCCTAGAGCTTAACCTCACTCTTATAGAAAGAGCAGCCCTTTTTATAGAAAAGATAATTAGCATATTTATTCTAAGTCTCACTAGGGAGTGAAATATACTTAAAGAAGGGCTCTATAGATTAAGAGTTATCTAATTAGTCGCTAATATATATTATATATCTATCCTTATACTACTAATAAGGATTCTTGTTTTAAATACTAAAGGCCTAAATAGCTAGGGATAAGGCACCCTAGAGATAATTAATAATCTTCTAGTATAACTAACTAAAGGGGCTAGCAAAGGTATTTTCAATATATATAGAACAGTTAAAGGTTATCTATCTTCTAGAATACCTCATAATAAGAGAGACAAAGTGGGCGTAGCCTAGAAGGGAACTCTAGAAGCGTGCAGCCTATTTAGTTAGAGTTATTTTTTAGTTATTAATTAGAGGCAGCCTAGCTAGCATAAGCTTAGAATATAGGGCCCTAGTAGGAAAGTCAAGTTAATACTAGCTAATCTAGAAGACAAACTTATAATTTGAATATTAATAAGGAAGAAATTAATATCTATCCTATAGTTAACTTATATTAAGCATAATTATACTAACTAGGTAGTATTAGTTCTAATTACTAGGAAAGAGCTATAGGTCTTAGTTAATAAGAAGAAACTAGGGGAAATAGACATCCCTATCCTTTAATTAGGTTATTCTGAGGGTACTATCTGCTATTATAATAAGCTAGTCTAGATATATGAAATATAAAGGGCCTAATTAAAGGGAATAAGTAACTAGTAGATAGTAGCTTAGAGAAGTTAAGAGATTAATATCTAGCTAGGGGGGGGGGGGGGGGGGGGGAATAGCTTCTTATACCCTTAGGAGCGCTAACCTGCTACCCTCTAGACCCTCTAATAGGCGCATAATTACTAATAAGGAAAGCACTCTCAATAAGCTAAACTACTGCCCTACCTTCTAGATCTAGTAGTAGCTATTAGCTTATATTCCCTAAGCAGCTAGAATAAAGCTATTTATATTCTCCCTCTTCTTATTTAATCTTTTACTTACTATTTATTATTCTCTTTCACTACTAACCTCACCTAGATATAACTTATACCTTCCTTAGTATTTACTTAACTAGTTATATACCCTATAACTTTCTTATCTAATCTACTTATGCCCTCCCGTTCTAGCTCTATTACTGCCTGCTAGCGCTAAGGGTGAGGCTATTTAACTACTACTTCCTACTACCTCCTCTTTAAACAAATAACTTCTTCTTATAATAATATTTATCTCTATCTTTTATAACTACTTTTCTGCCTTCTTTATTCTAATTAATATATCTCTACTATCTCTCTTTCTACTCTTAAGTATTACTATTTCCTACTCTTTTGCTCCCTCCCAGTTAGGTCTCACCTTCCTCCCGCTAATTAGCTTATAATAGGATCCTATATAACTTAGAACTGCAATAAGCCTATTATCTGCCTATTTATATAAGATCAGGTAGTTACTTAGAACTAGGAGCCTTCACATAGCGCTAATAGTCCTATTTAAAGATAGATAAATAATTTATAAGATATACTTACTAGATAGAATAGAACTTACTAGCTTAGAGACTAGTTAGCTAATAGGGTTCTTTAGTATAATAATTACCTGCCTATTATAACCCTAATATCCTCATACTACTTCAACCCTAATGCTTCTTAAATACTACTTGGAGGCTACTATAATAAAATCTCCCCCTTCTACTTTTAAGGCATTAATCCCAGCCTTAATTAGGGTCTTACGTTTTAGAGTAGTAACTTCCCCCCATACTTTTACCTCTATCTAAGTAGCTATACTACTCTATAGTAGATTATACTAAAGTAATTCAATTAGGGTTACTAGCATATATTACTTGGGGAGCAGCTTAATGAGGATATATCTATAAAGCACCTTATTAACCTATTCAACGCATAGAGCTAACTTTAAAACTAAGCCTAAATAGAATAAAATAAGGCTTACTAAATAGCAAAATAGTAAACTATAGGTATTAACTTTTATAGCTTTAATATCTATATCCTACTAATAAAGTAGCTCAATAGCTCTAATTAGGACCCTACGTACTACTAGACTATAGCTAAAGAGCAAAAAGTAATTATATTTACTTACTATATTATTATTCTATATCTAATTAGAGGATACTTTATTAGTATAATCTTTAACTAAGTCTATAGTATTATTTATTAGTATAACCTAAGCTAGATCCTTCCTAAGGCTAAGTAATAATTCCTAAATAATATCTATTTCCTTTATAGCTACTATAGGTCTATTAATACGCCCCCTATCTCAATTAAATATATTAACTCCTTTACTTATATTATTACTATTACTTAGTAGGCTAGCTTATAGGAATAAAAGTTTATAGTTTTAGAGTAGTTCTAGTTTATTACTAGGGAATTAACTATAGACCCCTATAAATTGCTAATATAGAAAAGAACTCTAGTAGAGATAGGTTCTAATTAGATAAAGTTTATTAACTATATCTATTCACTTTAGATTGTAAATATCACTAAGGAATTTAGCTTTAAATTTATCTTAGTAGAGCTCTCTCTTTGCCTACGCCTAAGATTAATGCTCTAGTAATTTAAGTAGATTAACCCCCTACTTACTATAAGCCCTATTAGTAACTCTTCTAATCATAGAAAGGCTCTCCTCTAGGAGGGAGGCTCACCTATAAGGCGGTTATTAGCCGGCTTATAAATAGTCCTTCCTTTGCAGCCTGTGATGGGGCTAAAAGCTCTACTTTTATAGTTAAAGTTATTACTGTTTATTATTTATTAGCCCTCCAGGCTATTATCCCTCTAAATAGCTTCATTACAAAGGCTTAATAGCTCTTTTGGTCCATCAGGTTATCTGCGAAAATAGCGTCTGAAGCTACCTCCAGCCTATTAGTATCCTTTACTCCATACTAGAGACAGAGCCCTTTCATCTTCAGTAGGTATTATATAACTTAATTAGCTACTTAGTAATGCCTTAGGCTAGGGTTTTGGTTGAATCTCGCAACATAACTAACTACAAAAGCAATATTAAGCCTAGTTATTATAGCAGTATATAGCAGCAATCCAACCTTTTATTAATATAGCCAAATCTCTTGAGGTATTACTTACTCTTTATATAGTAGCAACTCTTCAGCAGCTATTGAGGTATTATACTATGAGCTAGTATTAACATAGTCCTCTCGTTTTAGTAGTTTTATTAACTTATTAATAAATACCGACTACAATAGCTATAGCCTCTTATTTAGATAATCTCAAAGGACTTCAATCCCTAGGAACCAATATAGGTCTTAACTACCCTCAAGAAAGTATTATGTCTATAGTTATCTAATTAGCGAGGTAATATAACTGCAATCTTTAGGGGGGTACACTATAATACAGTTATTAACATAGAAGAAGAATAAGACCTTACTATAGCGCTAACAGCAGTTTTCACTAGGTATCTACTTAAAATTGAAGGTATTTAGACCCTTTTCGAGGTGTTACTACTATAAAGGAGGGGATCTATAAAGCCTATAGAGGGCCTTTAGCAGCTTAAGCACTCTTCTAGGCTTTTGATACTCTAGTAGTATCTCTATATAGACCTCTTCATTAAGGTTAGTATATATAAAGGTATTAATAGTATCATATTAGATTAGATCTACATTAAATTAGTTAGCGAAAGCAATGAGGGACCTAAATAACATCCTAGCTAATATAGCAGTATAGATATTATGAAGGTTATGAGGCTATTAATTACCTCTTACTATAAGTCTCACCTTAACGTTTAGAAGCTTATTATACTTATTTAGCTTATAGGTATATACCTAGTAGTATCTAAGGACCTTATAACCTTTTGCAGTCTTTTGCAATACTATTAACTAAGATTAAGATATTTAGTAGCTCTAGGGATACCTCTCTTTAGCTTAAATAGACTTAGCCCTCATAGGGTGATTTTATAGTTTAATATATAATAAGAGTAACTTTAGTAATAACTTCTAGTAGGCATTTTACTACTTTAGATTTATCCCTAAAGTCATTACTTCTGGGGCTAGGAATAGTAACCTTATTATAATATCCCAGGTAAGGTTATATAACCTGCTCGCTAAAGGGTTAACAGGTTAATTAGACCACGCTAAAGACCTTTAATTATTATTAGTTATATATATATAAGGCATGCGATATATATTAGGTTCGCTAGGCTTTACTCTTATATGAGATTTATTAGTAGAATAGCTTAAGAAAACCGGTTTTTATGAAGTCCTCGTAGTAACTCTAACTTTTAAATAGAAGTCTAAACTTAGGTCAGCATTATTAGAAACTGCTGAGATACGCCCCCTCACGTCGAGATTAGCGTGAATACCTTCCTAAAGTACTTAGAAGAACATTAATTTAGAAGACTATGGGGGAGTTAGTAGCAGAGTAAAACTTACTTAAGAATAGCTATAAACTAGCTCTAATACTAATACTTCACTATTTATTTAGTTATCTTTATCTTCTATATATTATAGGTTATTATTTAGGTCTATAATAGCTTTAGAGTTGCTCTAAATAGCAGTTCTTAGGTTAAGGAGCGCAGTATAGTGATTTTAGATCTCCTCCAGGGTTATAACCTTAAAGTTATCATAGCAGGTATCTATTTAACCATCAAAGATAGCTTCCTCATTAAAAAGGATATCTCAAGTAGTAATAACCTCTCCTTTCAGAGGGTTCCAAATTCTATAGCTATTTAAGGTAGTATATCTAATTAAATAGCTAATCCAGGCTCTCGCAGCTAGCCGCTAGGAACAGTTTCAATAGAGTTAGGTATCTAAAGTTATTACAAAAGACTTACTCCTATACGCCTAAAGATAGGTTAGATTAGGTACTATAAAACCCTCTTTTAACGTCTTATGAAGCATCTCATAAGGCGTCTTCTAGCCTTTTTGCTATTTTCATAGCGTCCAGTTATATAAGTAGGTAGCCGCTTTCATAATCTCAGGCTATAACACAATAGGTAGTAAGGCTAAGAGTTATAGCGAGCGGGCTTTTTGCTTAATAATAGCAGCGATCCTTTTAGCGCCTCTATTTTAGGCCTACATATTTAAAGCGGATAGCTCTATTCTAATCCCTTTACTCTCAATACGTGCCACAACTCTTAGGTATTAAAGGATCTCATTATTAGCCTTAATAACCTAGACCTTAGTCTTATACTATATATTAATAGTTAATATAACTTTATCTACTACTTAGATAAGGGATTTACTTATTTAGTTAGCTAGATAGAAGTCCCAGGCGAAGCCTGAGGCTCTATCCGCCACAATAGCTACCAATATATACCCTCTATGTCCCTTATTATAGTTGTGGAAGTTAATAGCAATCCTTTTGCTGGGTTTTAATGATATTACTGACTCTCTTGGGGCTCGGCGGACCTGTCTTATTATCTTTGCTATAGCATAAGAGTCGCACTTAATAGTCTCAATTGTCGGACTTTTCGCGTCAATTAGGTGAAAATCGGTGTGTGTATTTTTTCCGTTCTGAGGTACCAAGGTCTCCACCAAAATCTCTGCTAGATACAGTTACCCACAATCCAGCTATTGGTCGGGACGGATTTCGGGTCAAATCGGCATACGCCCAGTTCGACATCAATAGGCTTGTTGTCGTTAATACGGACCCCTCGCGTAGCCTCGCGTAGTCGACAAAGGGGTTTAGGTCCACAGTAGCTAATACGCTAGTGCCACAAAAGAGCCGAGCCTCAAAGGGGTCTGCAAATAGTCAAAGAATCATACTTTTAGCAAAGAGGACGTTCATATATCTCCTCTAGGATAGCTATCGCCACAAGCTCTATAGGGACACTTGCCCCCTTACGTGGACGATACTCAAGCAGATACTATTAGTTAATATTAAATATCTCCGCTGCATAGGTATAATCTCTTTATTAAAGGCAGTTTTAATTAGAGTTACTAGGTCTAGTATCCCACTATATACTCTTCTTTCGCAATAGTTACATAGATATAAGGCTAGTAGCTAGCTATTTGCAATACGCTACGTTATTGAGTTGAAGGGTTGTTAGCAGCCCTCCAGAGCCTTGAAGGTGAAGGTCTACTAACCCCGAGCTATTAATAGCAGCCCTTAAGGTCCTAGCAATAATAAAGTCGTTATGAGAGGCTAATTAAAGGTTAATAAATCGTGAGAGGTCATCAAATACGTAGATAGTCGCTCTAATATCAAGTAGAACTAAGGAAGAGAGGGAGTATTAAACTTTATCGATTGCTATAATAGTCCCCCTATATCTACTGTTATAGCTACTATATAGTTATTAACCTGATCAATAAGTCTTCGCTTTTTCGAATTCGTCCACTAAATTACTACTATAGTAGGCCTAAATACGCCCCTCCTAGGCTTGCTCTTAAACGCAGTATCTGCAAGCCGCTACATAGCTTCACGGGTAGCTAGGAGAACATCGCTAGCCTCAAGCTTATCTTCATTAGCCTTCACGCTCACAAGGGCTTAATAACCTCTAATCTAGGTAGCTAAAGAAGAGTTACTCAAGACCCTACAGTAATCATCAAACTATAAGCTTAACTACTCTATTTGAGGGACTTTTACTACTTAGCCTTTAAAGATAGCTATATCCTATCGCTTAACCTAAAAGGTAATCTCTTCTCATATAGTAATAGTTCGATTTTTCCTATTCGAAAGGATATCTTTATACTTATATACTACTACCTTCTTTCAATTAATAACTAAGCCACTAACTCAGGCTTATAGCTTCAATACCCAAGTAGCAATATCCTCCTTAGCGAGACAACAGGTCTCGAGGTATTAATAATAGGTAGTATTAGATATCTAGTCCTATATTATAGCGACATTTCTAATATGCTCAGAGTAAACCTTCTTCTCTTCTGCATATCGGGTTATTATAGTATTATAGAACTTCGTCTCCTTCTTTTTAAAGTTGCAAATAGCATCCTCTTCATCAGTAGGGGCTAAATTATTTGCTATTCAAGTACTTAGGTAAGCCCTAATAATAAGCCTTACATCTAGAAGATCGGGTTTCATAACGGCATCACTTGTCACCATACTGTACGTATGTAGGTATCCCATGTACTGCCATGGGTAGATACTGCCGTTAGTCACCGCCTAGCCATGTATATAGTCCACCTGCGCGCACTCCTGCGCAGGCCTCACTTAGTAACATCAACCCAATACATCAGCATATCATCCGCTAACATCACTAAGCAATAGCTTATCGGTCTTACTTAGATCGATATAGTACCATGATTCGACTCTAGAGGCGCAAGCCTCCAGCTAATTCATTCATAATATCCAATCCTTCAGACTATTTAGCCGGATCTTCGTGATAGCCTCATCAGCAGAGGGCTTAGACATATTGGGAGGCATTATAGGCCTTCAGAGGGTGGCGAAGAGTAGGTTAGGTCTGCGAATATATAGTTGAAAATAGTTTAGGTGCAATTGGACGCGTTTTCCAGTCGCGATAGCTTCAAAATCGGATAACGATACGTATGAGACTCTTAATTATCGGACTTGAACGCGTCAATTAAGTGAGAATCGGTGTGTATATTTCGTAAGTTCTCCGGTACAAAGGTCTCCACCAAAATCTCTACTAGATACAGGTACCCACGATCCAGCTATCAGTCGGGGCGGATTTCGGGTCAAATCGGCATACGCCCATCGGCGTACGCCCAGTTCGACAGCATTTGGCCCGATTGGTAGTGCTGCTGCGCGCGCGCGCATGTACTAAAGGCTGAGACGCTATTAGCTGCAGCACTACGCCCCTTTGTAGGGCCCGCCCTTTATAGTAGTCTTTAGTTACTTTCTTCTTCTAGGTTATCTATTATTAGTTTACTATTCTAAGTGAGATAAGATTTCCTTAGGCTCTACTATTAATTATTATAGTAGTCTATTTTCTATTAAGTTATATTTAGACTTATATATACTTATTATTATAGTATATAGGTCGCAATTAAAATGCTATAATTATCGGTCCACTTTTATGCCTCATTCTATTCGCTATAGTTATAAGCCTAGCTCTACTACTCCAACTATATACTTAAATAGTTTAAGTTCGCATACTTGCGGGCCTACGACCCCTACCCAGGGTTCAAATCCTACTGGAGGCAGCTCAACCACCTAGATTTTAGCGAGATATACCCAATCAGAAGGTTCAAAAAGTATTGCAGTTCCAACGTACCTCTTTAGGACGAAACTGGGGGGTATATTATAGTATATAGGTCGCAATTATAATGCTGCAATTGTGGATCCACTTTTATGCCTTATCCTATTCGCTATACTTATATTATTAAGTCTTTAGTGCTATTATACTATATAGGAAACTTATTATTTCTGCCTATTATTATTCTATACTAATAGGTAAGTTTAGTTTTTTAATTTTAACTCTAGAGTTATTTTTACTATATCTTAGCTTTTTCCTCTCAGTAGATATAATATTTATTACTTATATGTTAGTTCTATTCTATATAGAGGTTATTAACATACTTTATAAGGTAGTAGTAACATAATTTAAATAGTACTATTCTATTATTAATTATCTAGACTAAGTCCTATATAGGGGGTTAATATAGGTATACTCTCCTTTAATCTATATTATAAATAAGAGGTTTCTTTATCTGCGGCTAGATATACTATAAAAGGCAAGCTCCTAGTTATTCTAACGAGGGTTAATCTCCTTTTTGTGGAGGTACTTTGGGTAGTTAACTAGTTCTGATTTAGATTCTTTGGATAAGGTGTTATTAATCTTAAATGAGGTTTACTTAATCTATTTTTCTATTTTTGTATCTAGTTGTTATTTATTAGTTATTATAGCGGAAGGTTCATTTCATTTAGCTCTTCTAGTGTAATTGAGTTCATCTCATTGTTCTTGAGAGGGTTGGGTTTTATAGTTCCACACAGGCTCTTTTGCTGCTTATTCCTTTGTTTTATTATTGATCTGCTGGATTTGCTCAGGGTTGTTCCTAGTATTTTATTGCCTCTTAATATAGGCTTATAGTGCTTTGATTTATTATTACTATATAACTTTATTAGGTTGTATTCTTACTTATAGCTGATATACTTAAAGTTCTTACTATAATTAAGTAATATAGACTTTATTATTAATTTCAATACTTACGCCTAAGGGTATATATAGCATTTTATTAAGTTACTTATTAGCTTTCCTTTTAACCTTCAAGTAGGTTTAGTATCCTATTGCTAGGGTGTGCGTAGGTACTAGGGAGATACTAGTAGTATTATATCCCAATCTATAGGGGTCTTTTAGATACTACCCTATATAGTTTCTATAGTCTAAGTAAGTCCCATACTTATTATTATAGCAGGTGGTTTAATAAAGTTATTTATGAGGTATAGTCCTAATAGTAAGACTTACTTATTATTTCTTAAGTACTAGTTAAAAGTATTCCTTCTTAGGGGATTAATATTCTTAAGCTAGATATTCTATCTTATTATAGTTATAGTATTATTGATTTTTCTTTTAGTTATTATTTTGCTTATTATCTTTGTAGAATGCGCTAAGGTCTATAGGTCTACTATAGTATCTATAGGTAGTAGTATATTAAGGCGCTCTAGAGTTATACTTATAGTTAGAAGTTCATTTAGTATAGTAGTTATTAGTAAGTTAATACTAGTTACTCTTTCTTCTATTATTCATTGTATTCTATTTTATGATTCTAAATAGACTATTCTTTGCGTTTAAGGCGTTGCTTATAGAGGTAGTTGTTAATGTTAACTATAACATCTATATACTAGTAGAGTTCTTTGGGATAATTAAGTTATGCGAGCTTATTCTTAACTCCTTCTTTTAGGCCGTAGTAGAACTTAGCTATTAGAGCTTCTTCTCCCCGATCTAGCTTAAACAAAATCTATTAAAACTTAGTGGCATACTTGCTGGCTAATTTCTTCTATATGAGATTAGTAAGCTTATGCTTAGTGATTTGCTTTTTATCTAGGCTCCTAAAGGCTTTCTAAAGCTTTTTCTTAAACTTATTATACTCTCTAAATACTTTCTAAGTCTCTTTATCTTATTCACCATATAGCTTATCTAGCTAGTCCCTTATTAAGAGTTTAAATCAGGCTAAAGTATCTCCTCTAAGAAAAGAGGCGGCTTAGTAAACCTTTGTAGTTTTATTTTAAAATAAAGCGGTATAATAATAAAGATAGACTTAGGTATGAGTAAGAAATCCCTAAAGAGTTCCTAGCTCTCCTGAGTATAGATTAGGTTCTAGGTACTTAGCCTTAGGTCTACAGGGCATAAGCTAGGTAGCGAGTTATGCGTTTTCCTACTAAAGCTAGAGGATTATATTATATATCTATTAAAGGCTTATTATTCTCTAGGAGCTTATAGGTGCTATCCAGGCCTATTAGTTATTTATAGGTCTTAGAGCTATAGGCTATATTTTTCTAGTATTATTAGTAGGAGTTTACTAAATATTATTATTAATAGTTAATATAATTCCTATCTTATATTATTTAGTAGAATTAAAGGTTAACTTACTAAATAGAAGTAATTAAAACATTTTAGTTAGCTATCTAATAGTAGGGTTCTACTAATAGAAGCTAAGGGATAATACAAAGTTTATAGTATAGTCTTACTAGGCTATATTACTAAATAAATCTTAGGGTTTTAGGAATATAGTAATTAGTTATAGTCCTTATAAGGGAGTTATAGTATAAGATAAAGCTGAGAGTACCTATTAGAGTAATTATAAAGTTAACTGCTAAAAAGCTATAGAAGTTTGTCCCTAGGAGACCTAAGTCTATACCATATATAAGTCCTAAGTCGCATATCTACCTGAGGTTATATAGAATCATTCTAATCTAAATTAATCCCTTATATATAGAGTCTCTATTAGATTATTTTAATCTAAGATAATTATTCTTATCTTATCTCTACGTAACGTACACTATAGTTCTTCTATTGCCGAGTGAGGTCCTGTTGTTCCCATGCTATCTCGCATATAAATGCCTTTAGGCGCCAGGAGCGCCTGCTGGGCCACCCTAGTCCTTCCTACATACAACGGGTCGTGATACTATACTTAAGATTTAAGGGAAGAAAATAATATATAAAAGAAGAAGGAAATAGAAGATAATACATAGAATAAGCCCTAAAGAAGAATAGGAATAACCTCATAAAGCATAGCTATCTCTAAGGGAATTTATTGAATTAAGGGCCTAATAGCATCTTAGAATAGCTTGAGATATACTTAATATCTAAGTATATCCCAAATGGACCCCAGGCGCATTAGACTGATTATAGACACACCACAAATAGGGGTTCGCATATTAAAAGGGAAAAGGCGCACACAAGTTAGAGTCATACTAACATAAGAAGATATACGAATTAAACATACTATTTAATATATACCATGCAGTCCCGTGTGCTCAAAGCGGTGTCTTCTTCAGTTTCGATCCGCTAGGGTGAAAACCGTGTTTTGTACGATCTCTACAGGTAAGTTCAATATTAGTAACGTGGTGGTATGTAGGATAGCTAAACACGGTTGAATGGTAAACCGGCCTGCTTGCCGTTGGGCCAGGAAGAAAGGGCGAGCCGTCGACACTCTTTACGGCTAGATGTGTTCGACCAGGGCGGTCAATTCCGAGGAAGGATTGAAATTGCTGCCTAACAATACAAACCCAGACGGGAGAGGATGGTGGTGGAGACCCCTGGCAGCACACGATTCCATTGGACGTTACGTGCTAACCTCATTTCAGCATTGAGTCCCTGGTATCAGGTAATTATTTATGGTTTTTCGTGCATGGATGATGTACTTTCAGTAAGACTCTGAAATGTGGCTGTGCTTCAGAACTCGCGACGAGGTGTTGGCATTCCTTCTAGTAGTATTTCAAGCCCCTTTTATGCGCCAAAACTTTCCCCGTGAGAATTTTAGAGGACCCAAACTAGACAGGAACACAGTCGAGATGCATCCTATGAACGAGTATCCTCGTTGCCAGCACAACGGTGCTTATCTAGTCATTTTATCATCTTTTCGAAAGCGCCCACAAGTTCCTTTTCTCCAATTAGCTCAGCTTTCGGTCGTAGACCAAGGCCACTCACGTCAAAATTGCAATTGCTCATCCTTTCAAAAACAGCTTTGTTCTTCCACAATTGCATGCTGCTGATGCGCGGTGACTTGATACCGAAGGCCACGCAGGCCATGAAGCGCGCATCGTCCTTGGCCGTGCTGTTGGCCAGAGCTTGCCGGGCAGCACTAGGCGTCTTGCCTGACTCGCCTTTCCTCGCTTCTTCGTTGCAGAGAGCTTTGCAGACACCCGCAATACTCTTCATGAGAGCCTTATCGAGTGGCTCCGGCTTGAACTCTGGAAGGATGACCTGCTTTTGCGTCTCGCACCAGGTACAATGCCCGCACTCCTTGATCGACGCGTGGGTGGTATCGGCGAAGTAGGCGGCAAGAGCCCGAGTTAGGCAGGTTGTTCCAGTCAGGAGGTTGACGAGATCTTGAACCCGCTTCAGATCCTGTGACTCCTTCTTGGCGATCTCCTTGTCGATCTGATCGATCATGCTCTTGATCTCTGTCTGATTCTGGGGCAATCTCTTCTTGAGACGGAACACGCTCGTAACCCCCGATTTCTGGAGCTTGATGATCCCCGATTCAGCCCACGAGTCTAACTTCCGGGTGATGTCGCCACGACACAGCCCTTTGCCGCTCGCCACATTGTCGATATCAATGCTGATCCATAATTTCGCTTTGCGAGACCCTAGGAGTATAGCCTTTGCTGCTGCAGAGGTATCGGTGACGTATGCCCTATCTTGTAGGACTTGGTACTTGTATTCGGCGTACTGAGGGGTGCTAGCGCGGAGCAGACCGAACTTCAGCTCCAAATAGGCGTAGACGATCGAAAGCTGGGTTTCCTATCAAAATGGTAAGCAAGGCTCGGCTAAAGCAAAGACACTCCCGGACCTTGATATCGACACGTCTTGCCTGAGATGACATTGCCGCGGAAAATGTTTCCTCTGGGGATAGGTGGCAGTTTTCCTCGCTGCAGATTTCTTCGAATAATGCTTGAAGGGCCAACCGGGAGGGGCGTTCTCCATGAATGAGTACATTCCTGAGGAAAAAGTCCTTGTCGGAGAAATACAGCATGCAGGTGCTGGATTGACCGTCGCGGCCTGCTCTTCCGATTTGCTGACTGTATGCCTCTATGCTACTTGGGAGGTCAAAGTGGATGATAGTCCGAACGTTCTCTTTGTCGATTCCCATGCCAAAAGCGATCGTCCCAACAATCTGCCAAGCACATAAAGGTTAGGCGGTTCACCATCGACTGTACATACTTCTAACTTACAATCATGTCGGTGCTGCGCAGGAACTGATCCTGGATGTCGGTGCGAATATCCTTGTCTAGGCCTGCATGATATGGCCTCGCCTTGAAGCCTTGGCCAATCAACGATTTGGCAAGCGTCTCGACTCCCTGAGAGACCGAACTGTATTAGTGACCATATGGCTGTATTTGGAACTCGCTCAGCTTACCGCGTGGGTGGTGACGTAGACAATGGACGGCCCAGGATGTTTCTTCAAGAAGCTGGTACAGATCTTGACCTGGTCGTCTTTTTCAGTGATCGCTTGAACCGAAAGGCGGAGACTGAAGGAGTCAGAAGAATCAGGAACGAAATGTGCAGTCGAATTACTGACTTCGGTCGGTACATGCTCGTGGCGAAGAGACCTTCCAGAGGGATGTCAAACGTTGCTCTGATGTCTGTCGCGACAGCGGCTGTCGCTGTAGCCGTCAGGCAAACGACCCTCTCGACATTGGCCTCTTGGGTGAATCGGGCAACTCAGTGATGCTGTTAGTAGGCGAACAGTTGGGATGTTGGAAAAGGCGTACTCTTGAGGTAATCTGGCCGGAAAGAATGCCCCCACTGCAAAAACAGGTCAGGGCCAAGGGAAAGCCAAGGGATGAAGATGCCATGAGGGTAAGGAATCACCTCTGAGATGCAATGAGCTTCGTCGATTGCCAACAAACGAATGCCTCCACGGATTGCCTTGAGAGAGGCAAGAAACCCTTCATTGTTGAGCCGTTCGGGTGCACAGTAGAGTAGGTCGAGTTGACCGCACGAGAGCTTTTGATGGGTCTCGACAAATGCTTCACGGGATTGCGTCGAGTCGAGCACGGCAGCACTGATACCACGGCGGCGAAGAGCATCGACTTGATCTTTCATCAAGGCGATGAGTGGAGAGACGACAACCGTAACGCCGCTTTCTTCCGGGCTCCGAGAGTTTGTCTCGCGATCGAGCTCCTTGATGGCCACAGCGGGAACCTAGAGTCTGTCAGATCGCTGAGGATGGAATGCAGCAACGAAGCTGCAAGCGAAGACAAACCTGGTAGCACAAGCTTTTGCCCCCACCAGTTGGGAACACGACAACCGCACTTTTGCCGCCAATGATTCGAGTGATGGCCGCCTCCTGTTCAAGCCGGAAGCTCTTCAGGCCGAAGCGCTCCTTGAGGACTCGTTGAGCAAGTGTCGAGATTTTGGTGTTGGACTTCAGCTTCTTCGGTACAGGCTCTCCCATGTCGTCTCCGTTGTCATCCTGGACGCGTTTTATGCCGTTGTTGACGGCTTCGGCGGCGGCGAGCAAATCCGCCTCATCAGCCGAATCAAAACCGAATTCCTCATCCATTACTAATGACAGACGGCTGGAGCTGGATGATCGGAGTGGTATCTGTAGGTGGGCTGGTCGATGGCTCGGGGTTGGATTCGATAGCGGCCGATGTTGTGCCCCGTTCGGGAAGCTGCGACCGGAGGGATTGGCCGCCGGAGTGCTGCTGACCCAGGAGTCTACAGACCTCGCATGAGGGTCTGTGGGAACTTCGGCACTATATTATACATGCATAAGGGTTCCACATAGTGCGAGGCTCGGCATATGCTGAGCATATGCTCAGCATACGCCCTATAGGAAATATAGTAAAAGATGTCACTTTTACTCTTTTAACTTTAACCTACTACAACTCTATGAATAGTAGAGAAATAGTAGAATAGAGACTATATTTAATTCTTCCTCTTAAATAGGCTTCGAATAGTATATATTTTTATACTATTCGGATGGAGGTAAAGATATTCTAAATATAAACTTAAAGGAAGAAAAGGTTCAGATACTGCGCGTGCAAAACCCTACAGCATTTATAATCCTATAGGATTTATACTCCATAAGCGCCTACACTCAGTAAGCGCGTACGCGTCACAAGTACGTACTACTTACGCGTTAAGTACGTACTACTGCGAAGTCTTGCGAAAACTATAGTATATATATATCGACTTTTTTCCCGCCTTCTAGCGCTTTAGATTTTGAAGATACACATGCAAAATATACATGTCCCGATATCTACGTTTTTCTCTCTATCTGAATATTGGTTCAATTTTTAGGATTTATATAGTTTATCTACCTATTTATTCTATGTAAATATCCTTGTACTAATTATACCTCTTTACCTTACTTCTTATTTTATAAGAAGATATCTTCTGTGCTAATAAGCTCTTTAGCCTTATAGGCTCTTATTAGACTTTTCACGCATTAATTATATACAGAATATTATATATATTCTCTAAGTTCTCTAGTATATAGTTACCTACTAAAATTACTCCTTAAGATAGGTACCTATAATCTAGACCTATATTTAGTAGTACTATACAGTAGTATATACTAGCTATTATATAGTATATAGTTACTATTATATAGCTTCTATTGCCTATAAATAAAACTAATAGAATAGAATATAAGTATTTAAGACTTTTACTTATTTTATATTTAAACCTACCTTTTATTCTATCGCAATATAGCACTATATATAAAGGGCGTAGCCCAGGTTTATTTAACAAAGGGGTGCCATTAATTAGAAGTAATCTATACTAAGGAGAGAAAGCTTAAGTCCGCAGGCTTATGCAGTACTTAAGCAGCTTTTATGCAGTTATGCAGTGGGGCTACAAGCCTTTATATACTTACTATAACTAAAGTAGTATAGCCCTAGTAGCTTAGAGGCGGGCGCAGCCCAGCCCATAATAATACCCCCTCCGTAAGCCTATGCGCGGTAACGGCGCGCCCACTACTAATTAGCTAGCAATAGGTAGCCCATACAGCACCCTTCTAACCTTTTCACCCATTATTGCGATCCTACCTTTCTTCTCTCCTCTATTAACTATATAATAATAACTATTATAAGCCTTACTCTATAACGCTATACTCTTCCCTTTTTAATAGAAATAACTACTAACTACCTACTAATATTAACTAATTACACGCCTACTAACTACACTATACTAACAAGTCTATATACCTATTACTTGCTCCTTTCTCTAATAACTTTGAAGCTCTCTCTTGAAGATGCGGCTCTTGAGGCCCTTTGTTTTACAAACCCCAGCGCCTCCCCCGCCCTCAGTAAGGCTAATAAGTCGCATTTAGAGCGCAGCTCTATTACATCCACTGAGGGTAGCAATAATAACAATAATAATAATAATAATAACGCTCCCGCGCCCAGCCCCGCAGCACTAAGCGTACTAGTAGTTCCCTTCCCGCTATATATAACCTATACCGCCTAGCTAACTAACACCTATAACTATTACTAACTCTATATAGACCCCCTCTAAGTAATAGAGAGCTAGAATAAAGGAGAGTAAATATCCTATTTAAGAGGTAGTTTGCTTGCTCTATAATATCTACTATACTAATATAGACCTGCTAACCTCTATAGCTATATGCTATAACTCCCTCAATATATATCCCCTATATTTACGCAGCTCTGCTCTTACAAACTTAACTCTTACAGACATCTATATTACCTGCTGCGCTAAGTGCGTTACAAACTACAGCTATAGCAGCTACATCCCTATAAGTCGTCTACTTAAGCGCTACAACACATCCTAACCTACTATAGCTTAATATTGAGGAGGACTAGACTATAAGGCTTAGGAGGCTACTAGCATTACCTCTGCTACTAACTTAGGGGATAATAACCTTATAAGTATTATCTTAAATCTATAGGATAATATGCTAACCTACTTATAGCTCTAGGAGTAGCTACGCCTTAGTTATACCCTCTAGTAGTACTTATTTTATAAGAGGCGCGCTGTTCTTACTAATAAGAAGGTGAGAAAGGAGGTGAAGAAGGAGGCTAAGAAGGAAGCTAAATAAGTTGCTATAGTAGCTAATACGCTTGCGCCTATGCTTAGTACCTCTAGCTTCTGCGCTATTAATGCTCTAGTTACTGCGTCTCTCACGCTAGTTGCGCCTAGTGCCTATATTACACCTTTTTAAGTAACTACTCTAGCTATCTTATTTTGAAAGCACTTTGTGGCGCCTGCTCTAACCTACTATCTTCTATTAGGCAGCTAAACTAGCATCTACGTACTACTCTTTAATACTATCCTCCTTAAGTATTAGTGGCAGCTTCGCGTTACTATATAATTATCCAGGTAGCGGGTCTTCTACAGCTCTCTAGGGCAGACTAATATAGAAGTTTAAGTGGATATAGTTTAGTATATCTAACTTTACTATAATAAGTATTATAACCTCTATTACTCTATACTTATAGTATAGCTAGTCTAACTTCTTATAGGGTTATAGAGTTCTATAGTCTATAGTAGATGGCTATATTTTATCCCTAACTTTAAAGCGCTCTATAGGCTTATAGCAGCTATTTATAAACCTCTCTATAGCTTACTAAGTAGTAGTAATTACAGCTTATGCTATTTATATTAATTATTCTAACTTTTTAATAAACTTCTCGGTAGCGACTTTGTGGGTATGTATTGCGGGCGGAATAGGCTCTATAACTATAATTATGTTAACATTATAGCTATTCTTAAGGAAGAATAGACTTATATTTATTATAGTAGTATTATAATTACTTAGTATAAGCTAGACTAATAGTAAGTAAGTAATCCTCCTAATTATTCTAATTAAAACTAATAAGGTTATATAATATAGCCTGGATCTCTCAATTAAACTGCTCTATTGCCCTATTAGTTTATAAGTAGAAGGCAGTACTTAGGCGCTATTTAATATCAATAAGTTAATAAAACCTCTTCTAGAAGCAGCTAGTTTAGTTGCTACTATAGTTGCTTATAATGGTCTATAGGATGCTATGGAACTAGTAGTAGCACTAGATGAATCGCTCCGCGCAGGCCTCTATTATTATTAGCTCTAAGGGTATTACCTTTAATAGTTAGTTAATAATAACCTAGAGATATCTCGCTCCTAATACTAATAATGCTAATAGGTTTATTATAAAGTTTATTATAAGGTTATACTAAATATATTCTGGGATTAGAAGTAGCTATAGTAGCCTATACGTTACTTATTACTAGATTATTATTCTACTATAACTATTATAGTTATAGATAAACTGCCTTATAGTATAGAATTATTTAGGCTACAAGTATTATTAACTTAAGATACTTAGTATGTTATTGCGACTAGAGTACTAAGTAATACTAAGGTTATAGCTTAGCTAGATAATATATATATAGAGACCGTTATTTATGTTGTATTTGCTGCTGCCCCTAGGCATCTAGATTTAGCTATAGAAGGTTAGGCGGTGGGCGGCATTAATACTATACTCTGCGATTTATACCTTGAGGCTTAGTGCGAGCGGGAAGCTGCATTCTCCTTATCTAACGGCATGATATATAGCGGCATACTATGGGTTATTCTAAAGTATTTCGTTCTATAGCTGCTAGAGTTCTGTATCTTTGAAGATAGGGATCTTAGAGTGGGCGTTTTCCTCCTTACTACCTACCTGCTAGGCTGCTTATGCGGGTAATGCTGAATCTAGGATACTCTAGATCACCCGCCCTTATTTATAATTATTGTCCTAGCTGCTTAGTGCGTCTTATTTGTGTTGAGATAGCGCGTTTGGAGTGGTAGTAAGTATGCCTAGGCGGTATTCTAGCTTAAAGTTATACTTAAAGAGCTCTTCTACCTAGTAGCTTTAGCGCTCTATTAACTTTTGCTTCTTTATAAAGTATTCTAGGCTCTTATAGTCTATTAGCACCTTGAACTTATAGATACTGCGTAACTCTGCATCCTACGCCGCTAAGTATATAATAATTGCGAGGAGTTCCTTATTATATATTAAGTAGTTATACTAAGTAGGCATAAGTCTCTATAAGTAGTAAGTAACTAATTAGAGCTGCCCCTTTTTATTTTATTATACTAATATACTTACTAATATATATCTAGAGCAGTTTATCTCTACTACTATTATTATATTTAGGTTAAAGTAGCGTAGTACTAGCGCAATTAAGAACTTAGCTGTCACCATACATATAGTGCGCAGTTACTGTTACGTACTATAACGTATAGTTACTGCTACGTAGCATACTGCCACTATTACGTAGTATCTGCTGTCTATAAATAAGACCAATAGCATAAGACATAGTAATATAAAACTTTCACTCCTTTAATACTAAGACCTATGTTTTATTATTTTACTATATATTATTCCTATTCACTATTATTTATTAAATATCTTATTACCCCCTTAGTACTACTATAAGCATACTGAGAAGATGCTAATATCTAGTAGCATAACTACTAGATTTTCTTTTTTTAGATCCTCAACCTCATTAAGTCCCTCTACCCCACGCTCGCTTTATAGCAGGAGCCTAGAAGAGGTATATAAGATATCTATATTAGGATAAGGGCTTAGGTTCAGGCTTAAGCTCTGAGGACTCTATTATAATAGACTAGTAGAAGTCTGCTACCAGGTTATCTTTCCCCTCGCCCCATTTCATAGAGGCGTAATGAAATAACGCCCCCTGCATTATAGTTTTTATAAATTACTATAAATATAACCTAGTAGTTCACAGCCTTAGCTAGGCTTTCCTATGCAATATAGTAGTATTAGGCAATCTTTATTAGGATATAGGCTAAATGCTTTATATCCCACAAGCTTCCCGCAATACCAGCTAGCTTAATGAGCCACTTAATATTAATAGTTAGAATATTAATACTTACTTACTAAGGGAGACTATTAGTAGCATAATGAGGATCCTTCTTTACTATCATAAATCTAGTACTCTCTGTAGCTCTTTTAGCAACTTTAGCCCTAAAGAGATCTAAGTTTGTAATACTAAATAGCTTACCTTTATAACTACTCTACTACTAAGTACTCCCCCTCTACTAAAGCAGCCTCCCTAAGAGCCTAGAGCGCTAATAAAGGCAGAGACTTAAGCACCTCTTAGAGCATTATTAAAACCCCTAACTATAAGTTAGGTTAATGCCCTATTAATATATCCCGCTAGCTCCTTATATTCCCTACTAGATAGTATCTATACTAATCCTACTAGGAAAATTGCTATTATACTAGCCCCTCTAGATATTACTTATACTAGTTTTACTAAGATAGTTATTATTATACTAGCCCCTCTAGATAGTACCTATACTAGCCCCACTAGGAATACTATTATTCTAATAGTCCCCCTAGGCCTAGGAGTAATAAGATAAAGTACTACCCCACTAGGCTACCTATAGTAGGGTCCCCCTAGCTATAGCTCGCTAGCACCTAGAGTTCCTTAGTAGCCCCACTATAGCCCACTACCTCAATATACTTATAGAGGGAATAATGCCTTCTAGAACCTATATAGTCTCTTATTAGATATTCTTACCCTAGCAGTTATATAGGGTTTTATTATCTAGGTATAGCTAGCTCTAGTGCCTTTCCTACTCTAAATATTATAGGACTATAGAGTATTCTACCCTAATACTCCCACTTTAAGGTATAGTAAGGAGCTAGTTTTCTATAACTATAGAGTCGCATACTACTATAAAGTAGGTATCTAGCTATTCTACCTATTAGCTCTAGCTAAATATCTCTACTACTATATAGCTATTACTACTTAGTAGGAGATTCTCCTCTAAGGCTCTACCCTCTCCTAGTAGGTCTATATTCTCATAGATATAGAGAGGCAGTACTACTAGTCTAATAGGTTGCCCGCATTATATAACGCTATCTAATAGAAGTTCGCCCCCACTATAGTGGAAGCCTGGACCTAGCTCTAAGAGAATTAATTTACTCTCAACTAGATTAATAGCAAAGACGATATCTACTAATATACGCATAAAGTTTCTAAGTATATAAGGGCATAGGGATCTATTACTCCCCACTAACTACTTATAGGTTTTTATTAATCCCTTAATCTAGAACTCTAATAATTTCTCTATAAGCTCAGGATAATAGATATAATAGATATGTATCTCTCGCTTATAGATAAGAAATACTATACTATCTAGCATACTTATACTCCTTTCTTATCTAGCCTAGGAGCCTACTACGCCCTCTACTTAGCTATACTAAATAACTCTACTTATTAGGGTCGCTTATACTCCTACTGGGATTCCCCGCAATAGGACTATTAGCATTACTAGTCTAGATATCACAGAGAATTCCAACTAAACCTCTCTAACAATTAAAATACCCTAATTTAAGCTAATAAGCTAGCAGGCAACTAAGCCCCCCAGGATAGCTACTATAACACTTAAAGGCCTTAGGAACATCCTCAATAGTTTAACTACTTATAATAGATAGCTTAATACTATCGCAGCAATTAAGCCCACTAGGTCTTTAAAGATACTAACCCTAAAGCTATTATTAACTACCTTATTAATAATAGGTATAAGCTTATTAATATCTATAAATAACTTAACCTATCTAACTTATATTAGCTATAAGCAGGATAAATAAGTAATTATAGCTCTAACCTAATAACGCTTCCCTCCCTAAAGAAGGAGACTAACTACTAGCCTATATAAAATAATCTTATTTATAACTCTAGCAATATATTAGCTTTAGATACTAAGCGCCCCCTTTTTATAGGCCTCACTACTAACGCTACCGCACCTACTACTAACTACACTACTAATTTCACCTTAGAGGCTAGCTAAGTTATTAATACTTCCCCTAAACTACAGAAGAGCACTTACCTCCATAAGTAGACCTATCTCCACCTCTATATATCTTCCCAGGTTAATAGGCCTATAGAGGAAGTTTATATTAACACTAGCGCTTCTATTACCCTTATTAACTAATAGTAAATAAATCGCTTTATTAATAAGGCCTACTTACGCCTAGTAAACCCCCGCTATATAGCAGCTATAAACTCATCCTTTAAGGTTATAAAAGAAGCTACTTTTAATTTCTACCTCCTAAGCATACTTAATAGCACGCCTATCCAGGCTCATATTATTATTACTATAGGAGTTATTAACTTACTTAGCACAAACCTACTCTTAGGTACGCCCTTTTATAAAGACTATAGGTTACTTATTAACTTTAATAAAGGGATTATAAAGTTCCGCTCTATATATAGTATAGCTA
>JAXCEF010000221.1:0-88693 GCA_037178605.1 Colletotrichum euphorbiae
TATAAAAAACTTAGACTATTTTAAATTAATAAAAAACTATTAGATATTAGCTATAAACTCTCACTACTAGATACTATAAGGTGCTATCTAACCTTTAATATTTTACTTCTCAAACTAGTACTATAAGGATTATAAATAAATAACCTCATTATTATAGAATTAAATAAACTAGAATATAAAATTAAATAAATTATTAACTATATTAAACATAAAAATAAAACCTAATACCTCATTAAATAGAAACGTTATAGATATGAGGATAATATATGGGAACTAACCACAAACCTCAAATACGCGCAAGATCAACTCCGTATATATTAGGAATAATAAAAAATAAATAAACCACAAATAGCATTCACACCTAAGGGAATATATGGAAATAAGACCTGATTTATTTAACCCTAACTAATAATTAGACTACTATAATAAGACTAACTGCGAGATTCTAACTTATTTATATAACTAGGGACGCTAGCAAACTAAGACGCCTCACCTAATAAAAGGTTTGGGGTATTAGGATTCTAATCCCCTAGGACTATATCTAAATCTACTATACTAAAACCCCCTATTAATTACGCTTTATAGACTAAAAGAAGCTTAATAGAAGAACCCCCCAACCTTTTATCCTCCACAGCTACTATAAAAGTCTCTTTACAACCCTTCTTAAAAACTATCCTCTTAGCCTTATAAATATAATCTAGCTTTATAAGCATCTCATTTACTTCAGCCTACGCCTTCTATAGCGCTTCCATTCTCCTTCAAAACAATTCCTCTATCTCCTCCTCTTTATTATCTAGATACTAAGACTTAACTATTAGGCGTTCTACTATAAAAACAAATTAATAACGGAATAATAAATAAAAGATACTATAAATATTAATAGATCGCATTATTAGAAGTATTATATAAACGATAGGTGCTACTAATAGTAACATACTTACTACAAACTAAGGACCCAAGCAATATCTTATAACGTAGGCCCTTAGAATAATAATAACAGTAAGGTATAACTTTAAAACCATTCTCCGCGATATTTAAAGAATAACAATAATAACAAAGCGTGGAGATTGCAGGATTTTCGGGAACGCAACCTAATATAGTATCAGCATCATAAGTAAATCAGGACGCACAATTAATAGGTCCCCAACCTGGGACTAACAACCTACTTATATTAGGTCTTAAGGATAAGACCTTTAGAAGGGAGACCTAATATTACAACCCATTATATAAAGATAATAACTAACTAAACTACCTAGGCATTAGATAGCTAGAGCAGGATATTTATACTATAGGATTATAGGAACGTTAGGATACTTACAGTACGGAAGAACTATAGTATAAGTCACATAACAATAAGATAAGACTAAGCGTGCAATAAGAACCACTAAGCGCTTACCCGCAACTACTAAGCGCTCACCCGCAGTCACTAAGCAATCACTAGTACCCAATTAGTAATTAGTAATAAGAGTAAAAAGGACTATTTAGGACTTATATATAGTATGGACTTGGGACTCCTAAGAATAGACTTCTATAGCCCTTTAGCAATTAACTTCATAATTACCCCAACAGGTACTCTCAGCTTTATCTTATACTGCGACCCCCTTATGAGGACTACAACTAATCACTATACTCCTGGAACCCCAAGATTCATTCAGCAACACAGCATAGCAAGACTACACTATCAACCTAGCGTCATCCCTCAGCTTCTGTTAGCAGAACCCTACTGTCGGATAGCTGACTGTAACAGTAGAGTGCTATTAAGTAGCCCCTTATAAGCTCTCTAGCGCTCCTAACTAAGAGAAAAAAGAGCTAGAAATATATATTGAAGCTTATATATACTTAGGAGACTAATTTCTTGATTCTATATTATTTCTCTTGTGTATTAAACAGGGATATAAACTATTAAAGCAACATAACTAATAATAAATAAATAATTAATATAAACCTAAAGTATAACTAGACGCTCTCCTACTAAATAAAGTATGTTAAATTTTGAAAATTAGGAATTAAATTAGACTTAAGAATGAAATAATAATTAGAATATAATACCTCTTCTACTAAACAAAAAGAGTAATATTAGTAAAGAATTAGATAATAAACTTATAGAAGCTAAATTGAGTTAATTTACTGAAAAAAAGAAAACGAGAATCTAATTTAAAATATAAAAGAGATTATCTTAATACTCTAAAAACTGAATAACTATGTGCCCTAGTAAGTATTACTACTACTATTTAATTAGTAGCTACTAATAAGTCTAATTCTAAGGAACTTTAATTCTAGCTTTAGGAGCTATATCTTTCTCTCTTAAAGTATAAAGAGGGTATTTAAACCAATTACAAGTAACTAGTATTTAACTTTAATATATAACTTATAATAATAAGAATTGAAATATATCTTAAATATATCCTATATATTACTAGGTATTTAGAAAAGCTACTAAGTAAGTAATAAGCCTTATACCTTAATATTAAGTATAGAAATTAATTATAAGATTAAGAGTAATATTTATAATATATATCATACTATTGTTTCAATCTAACTAGCGCCTAAAGGGCGATCTCTAAGACCCCTTTTACTGCGCGGATCCCTGTTTGGCGCGCGCCCTTATTGGGCTAAGCGCGCTGGGGTCGGCGAGAAGTCCTCTCGGAGTCGGGTGGATACTTAGCCCGAGACTCCTCCATACGTGCGCTCCTGGGCCCTCAATCTGACAAAATCGGCACACGCCCAGTTCGACACCTACCTATAGCTTAGACTCTCCAGCAATAACAACACCACTAGAGATATCCAAACAGAGAGACATTTTAGCCCACGTTGGCAGTTTTCCTACTTATCTATTATTCATCGCAGAGCCCTGCTCTGTATAGGTAAGGTGACGTGCACGCTTCACGACGTTCACGCAGGTGCTGATTTGATGATATTAGACATACTTGGCTCCGATCATCCTAATCAGCCTCCTGCCCACCTCGGTGAGCCTCTTTCGAACTTTGAGGTATCGTTCATGTGCGATGTGTACCGCAACGCGCTGCTCAAAATTTCGACATAAGCTGCGGCCGAGAACTCGGAGCGAAGCTCTCAAAATCGCGATCATACAACCATCTCACCAATTCACATCATTCCGTCTTGGCATGGAGTGCACAAGGAACAGTGCTTCGTCACCAACATGTACACCTGGACGCAACAAGTCGAAGAATCGCCCTTGTACCGAAGGTCTTGGATATTGCAGACAGCCCGCCTATCAACTCGCAATCTCTGCCTCTCGAGGAATCAGCTGTGGTTGAGTTGCCGAGGTGCCACTCATTGTGAGGAGTGGCCAGCCGGACTGCCACAAGAAATGGACGAAGCCAAGGGCCACGAGCGAACTTCTACTGCCGAAGACGCGATTACCCACTTTGAGTGGTGCGATCTGACCGAGAAATTTACCAATTGCGGGCTCACAGTCCTCTTGGACAGAATGATTGCCATAGCCGGTCTTGCCGCGGCCTACCAGAAGAATTTCCCAGACGATGAGTACGTTGCTGGGCTATGGAGCCCGCAGCTCCGCCAGTCTCTATGTTGGGTCGCTGGCCCCGATGAGATGGTTCCAAAGAAGTACAGGCCACTGGACAACAGAGCACCTTCATGGTATTGGGCTTCGGTGGAGGGCGGCGTTTACTTCCGTCATACGAGGTACGGACCCGACGGCATGAAGCCTGCATCAGAATGTAATGTTCAAGGCATCAAACTGTCACATATCGGACCTTCTACGAACAGTGGATTGGTAGGCGGGAGCATTGACATCTGCGGGGAACTTTGGCCATGACGCGTTACTTTTCCCTGTAACCAACGGCGACTTTAGTCACAGACCTGAAGGATCAGGAGAGATGGGACAGCAACCATTGGATATCTTCTGTGCTCGAAGAGTACACCTCTTACGTAGAGCCAGTCATATTCACTCGCGGCACTTCTGCTGCCGACTTCCCAGAAGATTAGAGTTTGTCAGGCACTAAGCAAACAACAAAATTGGCTGAGATTTGGGGTGATAATCATGGTGAACTCCTCTGTTTACCTTTGATCGTGTGGGGTCACACGGTACACCGAAAGATGTGAAAGAAGGGGTTTGATTTTGGCACATGCGAAAGGTGAGCCTCTTGGACGGTACCAGCGAGTCGGCACATTCCGGTGGTATGGAAGCAAGGCGAGAGATCACCTTCATGGATTGACGGTGGCAAGCTTGGTGGTCGTATAAGTCAGACCAAGAATGGGCCCCTGAACAGATGAACAGCTGACATAATTGAAGCGGACTACTCGCTTCGAAGAACTCCGTAGATCGATTTGGCAGGTTCAGCCCAGATGTGATGCAATGAATCGTGAAAGGTTCCTGTGAGCGATATGTACTGACCTTGAAAACATTGAAACCCGTATGCAGTCGGAGACTAATCCTGAGGGCCTAGCACGAGGAGAACCAGCTGGTCAATGAGCCTTCGCGTGCACGTGTTGAATTTTGAAGCGCTTGGGTGCTACCGTTGGGCAAATTGGAGATGTTATGACCACAAGAATGGGCTTCTCCTCGGTCAATCGTACGCAGATGAGGCAGGTGTCGTTGATTTTGTTGGAAAACGCGCAAGATTGAATGGTGCGGAACTTTATGCCCGACGATTAAGTGTGTAACCTTAATGGTTCGTATGCGCAGTTCAGTGCCATTCGTCGTTTAGTAATGTTAAACCTAGCAATAGCGGGGAGCTTTCAAGCCCAACATGAGAGCTGGTTTGGGACTCAACTCGCTAAACCATGCTGCAATCATTAGAGTGGGTGTTACTAGGTAATAATTATCACAATATGGCAGGTCCGTTGAAATATCAACTTTGGCCGAGCTGAGATGCTCGGCGGGGGCTCTGATGCTGCCACCATTTCTCTCCCAACGGGGATACGAATGGGCATGGACGAGTTGCGATATCCGACTTTGCGCAGCTGAGCTTCATGTCCTTGGCAAAATTCTCGATGGCAATCATTCATTTCCAAAGGGCTGATCCGAGCATCGGAATACACTTGGCATCCAATCTCAAACTCAACTCGGTGGAATGCGTTGTTTTGAGTTGCGCCTTGCGCCCACCATTGGAAAATGCTCTTTGATGATGAGCGACAGGGGCATTGCATTCCTCGGTTCTGACGGTTGCACTCCGGCGCATCAGGATGTCTCTTGCGAATCCTCGAGGTGTTGGCTCAGCCTCGATTCAGCAAGAAGTGCAAAGGCACTAAGCCGAAACCAAGCGCTTGGGGCTGGATGAACGTCGTTTTGGGGGAACGATTCATGTGCTTTCGGTGGCTGATCCCCCCCCGTACACCATCATCCCAGTAAATCGGACGGCATCTGACACCTTGAGTTAATGTTGACTTCACTGTTCTTCGAAACTGGAGCCAGATTCCAGATGTCAAACCGTCCAAGAAATTTCCCGCTTCGAACGCACCGCGACCATATATTAGCTATCGGATGCCGGAAGGGACTGGGAACACCTACAAGACCCCAAGTCTCCTTAGCCAAAGCGTCCCGGCTGATGATCTCGCAAATACGGATTGTGCCCAGGCTCGCCAGAGTCCAATAAATGAGCTGCCCAGACCAGTCATCCCTGAGGGTGCGGGACTCCCTTGGGCCTTGGGCGTTTCTTTTTCGTGTAAGTTGCTTGGCGCGCCTGTAGACTAAGACCGTCCGGTCTTGAAAAACGACGGGGCTGCAGGTCAGCCAGAATGTGAGATTGGATGACAGCCTGCACCGCCCCAATGCCCAGCCAAGCTGTGCACTCTTGGTGTTTTCCTTTGCTCAGGAGCTCGAGGAAATTCATCCTCCCTCTACTTGCACACCGCGTCATCACCCCGTTGCTTGGAACATGCCGCCTTGGGGAACTAACTTTCGCCAGAGTCTTGGGTCTCCGATGCTTTCTGACAGATGCCCCAGAAGCTCCGTCCTCTTCAACTGACCCCTGCCACTGATGATCCCCTGAGATTCAGGAGGCCAGGCTCCGATTCCATCGCAAGTATGCGAGGTCCACCCTGCTCCCGGCCTGGCGCCAAGTCAGCCCAGGAGACAAAAGTGTCATCGATGCCGCTGATGCGACCGTTGTGCTTTCCCCAGATTTTCGATCCCGGGAAACCTGCTTTCCTGCTTTAGCTTTGCATCTTCCGCGCGTTCCTGAAAGTTGATCACGTCTTCTTCCTGCGTTATTCTCCCCTGATATAGGAGCGCTTCTCTTGCATCTGTTGGCCTATCTTCGTCTCACGTACACCTTGAGAAACATATCGCAAAATATAACTCGGCTGGAGGCCCCAAGCACCTTGACCGAAAGCGGGCGTTAAGTTAGATTCAGCTTGTAGCTATCTGTGCTGCAGCTGCGACCACACAATATTCAAGGTCCCAGACGCCGACGACCATCCGGCCGTCCCATCCCCATGCCCGCCGAGAGCTTCTAGAAAATCCACGATCAACCGTCCGTGTTGCTGCCAGTCACATATCTTCGGCCACAGAAACTATACCATCCTCGATCAAAACAAAGAGTGTCACTACTATCCTTCTGCGTTACCAAGTTGATCGATACGGACCTCGCCTTGATTTTCTCTCCTATTTCACACCCGCCCAACATGGCACTGTCCATGGTTTCGAGACTTGCGCCTCCGGCGCTACTTCTATTGGGCGCTGCGAATGCTGAGTACTCAATAGACACAAGAGGTATGCGATGTAGGCACCTCTGTACGAGGCCGTCCGATTTTCTTTTATCGCATCTTGATTGCATTCGATCTGACTTGTCCCCGCTCAACAGAGGATATCCTTACCACCGCAAGCACACTCGCGTACGATCTCATGCTATTCTACCAAGGAAACAAGACAGGCGAGATTCCCGGCATTCTCCCAGGTCCACCAGATGACGGCAAAGGAGATTACTACTGGTGGCAGGGCGGCGCTATGATGGGCACTTACATCGATTATTGGTACTACACGGGGGACGAGAGCTACAACAAAGTTATTACAGAAGGCATGCTACACCAAGTCGGACCTGGCCGCGATTACATGCCACCGAACCACACAGCCTCTCTCGGCAACGATGATCAAGGATTCTGGGGCATGTCGGCAATGTTGGCTGCCGAAAACAAGTTTCCAGACCCTCCCGAGGGCGAACCGCAATGGCTTGCGCTCGCCCAAGCAGTGTGGACAACACAGGCGAATCCGGACCGCCATGACGAGACTTGCGGCGGCGGTTTGCGCTGGCAAGTGCCGCCTACCAACGTCGGCTACGATTATAAGAACACAATCTCCAACGGCATCTTTTTCAACATGGGCGCCCGACTGGCACGCTACACCAACAACGATACTTATGCTCGTTTTGCGGAAGAAACTTGGGACTGGATGTGGTCTGTGAACTACATCGACCACGAGAACTACCGGGTGTACGACGGCGGCCACGTCCCCAAGAACTGCACGAACGTCTTTCAGGCTACTTTCTCGTACAACATTGCCGTCTTGATGCAAGGTTGTGCGTTCATGGCAAACCACGTGAGTCTTAGACTCCATCTTATCTCTTTCAAATTACGGAAGTCAAGAAGGCACCAGGCTGACCCGTACAACAGACCGGAGAGCAAAAATGGCTCGACCGCACCGAAAGACTCGTCCAAACCGCCATCCGCGACTTTTTCGCAGACGGCGCTGCTTTCGAAATACCCTGCGAATTCGAAAAAGGGCGCTGCTCGCAAGACATGCTGAGCTTCAAGGGCTATCTCCATCGCTGGATGGCAGTCGTCTCTCAACTGGTCCCTTCGACTCGAGAGCTGATCCACCCCGTACTTCTGAATTCGACGCGATCGGCGATCAAGCAATGCACCGGAGGCACTTCCGGGCGCGCGTGCGGCTTTTACTGGACGGGGGGTGTGTTCGTCGATCCCGCCGTCGACCAAACAAGCGGCGCCGGCGAGCAGATGAACGTGCTCGGCGCTGTGCTTAGCATCATGGATCAGCCTCAGGCGCCTGTCACAAACGCTACTGGAGGCACTTCTAGAGGTGATCCGAACGCTGGCATGGACTCCCACCCGTACCGAGAGTTTTCACCAATTACTACCGGCGATAGGGCTGGCGCGAGTGTCATCACCATTGTCATCCTCGTTAGCGCCGTGACTATTTGGGCCTGGATGTCTGTTGGAATGTCAGAGTGGAACGAGAGCAAGGGGAACGGGGCGCTGAGACCGGAGATCATGGAGTCGAGTACGTCCAAGGAGAGCGTATTTCCATCATTGAAGTGACCTCGGCAGGCAGAAGTTACTTCCTTGCTTTTCCCATGTTGGCGTTAAGGTCGGGCGCAATTCGTGGCTATTGCACTTCCCAAATCAAAATCTCTGGAAATCGCATCTTCATGTGAGAAGCAAGCTGGTATGGTAGTGCGTGGCGGCATGCACACAGTCTCTCTCGGCTAGGTCACGGCGTTATTCGGGACAGACGCCGGTATTTCTGGGTATCAATCAAGTTTTATTGATAGCAAGCTTATATACAGTCCAGAAGGACCCGAAGCAAGAGGTGCTTCGGCTCGTGGTATCAAAATCAGATAGTAGCAATTTAAAACAGAAAGTGAAGGCACAGAGGCATGATATGTACTTCAGGCAATCTCCAACGACGTCGTAATCATCATCGAACATGAAGTTTTTTACTTCACAAGAGGCCTAGAATCTGTCGCTGGCCACTGCTCGTAGTCATCCCGATCTTCACCACCACGGCATGCACCATCTAGCAGGCTCCATCCTTCACGCCAGGGCCGCTGTGGTTCTGACAGGGAGTCTTGGCATCGGTGCAGACGTTCTTGAGCGTGGTAGGCACCACCACCAACAATCCAGTTCACGTGCCCGGCCTTGTCCTCTTTCTACACCAGTGTTAGCAACAATCTCCAGCTATTTGGGGGCTTTATGGTTTGCTTATGATGGAGATGGCGTCTTCACAGACGTCTTCGAACCAGACGAATTCGATGTTGCATCCTCCCTCAAGCCAGTAAACACCCTCGCCGGCTGTTTTGCCGATAATGACGTTTCGCAGGGTGGCACCCTTCTCCTTCTCGCCTGCAAAACAGATTAGTTTGACTGATTCCCAGGTCACACGACTCCAGTTGCGAATCGCAAAAGGCGCCCTGTTACCCCTTTCATTCTGTCCGCCGCAAGACGTAGGCCTCCTGTCGTGTTTGGCCCAGCCTCCGTCAAAAACTTGACCGGCTTTGACATAGATGGGTGCCGAGATCTTCTTGGTGGATGTGGGCGTGGGAAGACCTCCTTAATACCCAAGGTAGCCTAGAGCTGTGGGAAGGGCGCCGAGGATGGCAAGGGCGGTCGATCCGGTCTTGATCAACGTTGCAACTGAGTTGCAAAAGCTTATTCGATATTTAGTCTGGGCTGACAAGAAAAAGATGCTTCCCAGTTCGAAGCATTCGATGCTCTCTCAACTGTTATATACATCGAGGAAATGTAGCAAAACAACTCGCAGATAGGTTTATATCAATCAGGGGGACTCGTTCTATTATCGTGATTGGTACGCATCGAGCAACCCTGCGCAAGGCTTGGCCCGAGTCAGGTTCAACACAGACAACTGGTGCAAGTCCACTGACATATCTGCGTTTTTCCCTTAGTCGTGGAAATTTTCAAATGAGTCTTGGTAATGTTCTTTGGCTTGCTATTTTGAGTCACGGAGACTCGGAGTTGAAATATGTTGGCGCAGAAACTCCACCCCGAATGAGCGTTGCTGTTCTCACAAGCCCCACCAATGGAGATAACCATGACGCCTTGTTAAGACTGATGTTAAACATCCATTCTCCAGAGTATCAGGGAAGGCAGGATAAGTACCCCTGAGCCAGAAGCAGGTATCACCTCGTGGTGTGAGAACGAAGTTCACCAGAGAGAGGGGGGAGGGGGGGGGGGTGGCTCCTGTTGCAGTCTTGGCATACCACGCAGGGTGGTGATTGCAAATGGTTGGTATTACATTGGTTCTCAGAGGTAATACTGTCGTCAACGTGCGATGGCCGACCGGATTCCGTTCTGACAATCAGTTTGAGCTTTTGAGCTGTCGTTAGAAACCGGTAACTTGCCTCTTCGATGCCTAGAATCTTCAAACATGAGGTAGTTAAACCTTAGTTTGAAAAACGTCCGGTTCCTCGTGAGCATTCACAAGCGGCTCAGGAATTCAGAATCATCGTTTGCCCTTTGGCGGGAAAAGGTCCACAACCTTGAACTTTGAATTACCATGGAAAATGCATTCTATGCTATGCAGTGCATACAGGAGGGGCAGGAAGCATGGCTCCATGCGACTACTCAATTGGAATTTGATCGAACTGCTAGAATAACAGGCCCGCGTGATGTCATGTTGGTTCGACGGGAGCCTTTGTTACTTAGCGAGTGAAGCAATGTCCATTTGTTCATAATAATGATAATAATTGATGAATGTTAATTATAAAGCTTTTATCGCAAATTGGAGTAATCGTCTCCGCGTGTTGCGTCATTATGCAGAACGTGGTCCCATTTTCCTTTTTTTTTTTTCAGATTTTCAACCCTCAGTTGCTCTGTACCTCAGCTACTGCCAGACCTGCATTGCCTGCGCAGTCCAACTGCATGGGAGCTCATTAGATGATTATGAGGAGCAAGCAAAGCTAAATTGAACTCCCTGGCCGCGGAAGGTAGAGCAGCTGGAGTAGTTGTCTCCGTCGACGACAGCGGGGACGCACGTCTGAACCGTCTTGTTCGTGGCAACATCCACAATGGCGGTCACCTCGGGACGTGCAGAGAGCGGAATGTCGTCGTCCACACACGCCACCTCGAGGTTGTAGTAGGTCTTGCCAGTCTCGTCATCGGTGATGTTGAAGGGATTGCGGCAAATCGGGTCGAAGACGTATGTGTTGTATGCGCGGATGGAGGTCCAGGTGGCCGTACCCTTGATGGCGCCCAAGGTGTCGCAAACCTCTTCTATATCCGAGGTCTTGGTAGGAGTGAAGGGAGACCATGCGATGAATTGGTTTCCGTGGGGGTAGGAGAAGTATCCCAGGTTAATCGGGGGATACGAGGTGTTTTGGGCCGAGGCCACGGCCAGGACAGAGGCGCCGATGAGGATAGACAGCTGCATTTTGCAATCGATTGACGAAACTCTTGGTCGAACAGGTAGGTGAATGTCTTTATGATTGTAGAGAGTGAGATGGAGTGAACACAAAGACATAAATGAAAATCTCCTTCGCATTTAAATACTCGGAATGTTTACGCCCGACGTCTTCTCCTGCAGTAGCATCCCCGAAGAGCCGTGCCTAGCGTGAAGTGAGTGGTTCCTTTCCGCCTCCTTTCCGTACAGCTTTCCACGGTCTAGACAAGGATCCGTGCTGTACTCATACTAGGAGTTGATTGTCGGATGTAGTTGAATCGATAGCCCGGGCTGCGTATTTTAGCTGCTTCCCAAAGTTCCTAATCACCTTGGTTGTGGTCCTGTTGACCGCCAGGCTACCTTCCATACCTTACTCGAGAATATTGATTCTTATGCGTGAGACAACACTTCTCGACTGTCAAGCTTTTTCTCTGGGGTCGGAAATTCCATCGTAGCAGTAGACTCGCGACACTATCCAGATACGGCACAGCGCGGCAATTGCCCTGCTTTTCGGGGGGTTCAAGAACCGGCTTGGCTAAATACGAGCAGCTGTTGACAAGGTGCGTAGGCAAACATTTCTCGGTGGGGAACCAACTGCAATCCTTCTCGTGTTGAGCTTTTAGCGGCCCACAGAAGCTAGGCTGAAGCTAGGTTGCTTTTTTGTCCGTCTTCTCTGGTGATTGTCATCCAGTGGCCAGCTGTGAACGCGATGCGGCCGCCTGCAGCAGGGGTTTGGGTGCTGCGTGTGGGAGGCACTTTCAGCAAGACGCAGAGCAAAAAGCCGTACTCGTACCAGTGACATAGAGTGATTACTCAATCACAGGCTGCTCTGCAAGTGCGCCGGAAGAAGAGCGAATGTTGCGGTCGTAACGCGCGTAGTCGACTCCGAATCGGTATCATGAACAGCAGTGACAGTGTGAGCTCGAAATCTCGGCAAACACCTCAATGAGGACATGCATCATAGACAGGAAAACCGACGATAGGAGCAAAGCGTTACTGCATTTCAATTTCGTTGTGGAAAGGTGCAAAAAAACTTTACAGTACCGCACCGGCACTCAGCCTAGATGACGCGGAACATGTTGGACTTGACTCCCCTCTTCAGACCCTCTGCCTTTCCATTCTCATATTCAACCCCGGCGGCGCCTCCTTCACCAGATATACCCTCGAGCTTCAGTCGCAGTTCCTCGTCCAGCTCAGCCATTGTCTTTTTCTTGTTCTCTTTCTCGACGATAGGACCTTGCGACGGTGTCGGGTCCTTGTCGCGTGATGCGCTTGACGAGGCGGCTTCGCCGGATTTAGTGGAAAGGCGCGCTGGCTTGAACGCGCTGGTCGCCGGCGCGACACAGATGCGACTGCAGGCGATGCTGCTTGGCCGAGCCCTCCTGAGTAGGTGCCTCATTTCTTTCTGAATGGATTTGAGATAGGTCTTACGTTCGCATGTCGGTGAGTCGGGAGACTGAGGCTGGTTTATAACCAGAGACGCGTGAGGTGGCACCACGAGCAAAGGCGCTCCGCTCCTGTCGCGTTGGTATGCGTCATCACTCGTCATAAATCTGGGGTGGTCAATGCTCAATTGTGCCTTACGCAATCTCACTCTGAACTCTGACATTGAAGTGGAGTGAGTGAGAAGCGCCCGATCAGCTTTGGTCGTTGAATAAAATGAATCTGGAACTATATCTTCAATGTGTTCAATGTTTATTCATCGCCGAGAGAAAAATCACAGTCCTTATAACAACATCTTCGCCGCTGCTTGAAATTACCTTTTTGGTTCTGATATCATCAAGTCCTTGATTGTTCTCGAAGCTCCTATACTATGAGAGCGAACCTGGCCGGACAGCGCGATACTTCGTGGTGACTGTGTCGCTGAGCCCTCTAACCCACTCAGCAGGTAGATTGGCCTCCAAAGTTGACCCTTTTTTTTGTCCCCCAACTGTAGACCCCAATCAGAAGAAAGTACTCGAGCATCATGCCCTCGGCCACAGCCACACCAAACGGTCTCAAACCGACGGGTGAAGGCGTGGTGCTTCGTACCCAGCGTGCTGTCGTGAGTAACCGACCGATGAGATATCAGGTACATATTCCCCTCCCTCATGTCGAATGTTGAATCCAGGCCACAACACAAATCAGCTCATTCTCTGATCTTATCTATCTCCGTATAACCGAGCTCATCAATCGCCAATTCGCGTCATGTCCATGCTGGATATAGGCAACCTTCAGCCACCCACCCAGCTACGATGATACGGTGAATGAATCTAGAGCTCAACCGAACTGCGGCGAAACACCCACCTTCTTCCTTGAATCAGGACGAGACTCGACCACACTTACGATTTCTCATTGGACCCCCTCGGAGGCTTTGAGAACGACAAGTTCGGCCATGTGGTCCGCATTGAAGGCATTATGAGCTCCGAGAGAACATTCAATGAGTGCCATTTGATGCCAGGTATTTGTTCCTGGAAGGTCAAGGACCACTTCAAGGCCGGCGAGGGTGTGGTGCACCAGCCCAAGCGCCGAGCATCTGGTTTCCGGCCCCGAGAGTCCTCGTCCGCAGGCCGAGGCTACTTCAGGCGGTCATCGGTAGGGTTGTGTTAGCATCTGCAAGATTTTTATGTTTAATGAGTGATGTGATGCGTTGGATACCCAAAACGGATATTTACCTCCTTTCGTTACCACCAGGAGAATCGATGCTTCGTGGTGGCTGGCGAAGAAGCTCGTCCACGCAGATCAATGAGGCCGGCCGGTATGGAATCTCAACTTGAGCGGCGTGACAAACGTCCTCAGCCCGTCGAACTTCCTACTGCAAGCGGGCAGATTGGGTCGTTCACGATATCGAACTTGATGAGTTTCAAAGGTTCCGAAGACATCGCAAGCCACAGGATTCGGCGGCAGCTCCCAGAGCGTGTGGGTGTGTATACAGTAGTTGTCTAGACAGCCCCTCGTGTGAGTCGTCATTTAGTGAGGCACAGCACGATCTTCCAGTCCAGACAGCTCCAAGCGAACGGATGTCAATCCATCATCTTGTTTTTCACGGTGCCTCCGATTCCTCGGACAAGGGAGACATCCTTGAAAACACCCGCCAAGCACGTGGCCTGACAGTGCGGGGCAATCAAATGGGCGTGTTGGTTCTGGTGGTCACACGATGACATGCCTGGTAACCATTTCCGCAGTGAAGCCGGATCCCGGAACTTTGGACGACGAAAGTAACGCCACATGGTGGAAGCATAAGTAGTCTGTCCCGGCGCTTCCGCTCGCCCAGAAGTGATCATGATAACACTCTACTCGTCTCATCATACATTGAAATCCCCCAGCGTTGCGAGAAACCAGACTTTTAGACATCATGAGAGCGGCAAGATATTACGGCAAAGAGGATATTCGCATCGAAGAGATTCCAGAACCTCCATGCGGACCCAATCAGATTAAGGTGAGCTCTCTCCTAGACACCCTCCCTGCGCCGTGCATGAAACACCACCTCCGGTCTCCAGACGATCTCGCACCCCGCGCGGGGAAAGATGCATCACAACACTACGGGATTTTTTTTTCTGGAGTTGAACCCTTTACTCACCACTTTTCCTACCCCAGATTGCCCCGGCTTTTGTCGGGATATGCGGAACTGATCTCCACGAATACATGGGCGGCCCCAATTTCTGCCCCACCTCCAGACATCCCGTAACAGGCGACACCATTCCCGTCACCCTGGGCCACGAGTTCTCCGGCGTCATCAAAGAGATCGGTTCCAACGTCAAGGCCGAGGGCAAGATCAAAGTCGGACAACCGTGTGCGGTGCAACCCACGATCTACTGCGGCAAGTGCGCCGCCTGCAAGAGCGGTGCCGAGAACGCATGCCACGCCGGCGGCTTCATCGGCCTCAGTGGCGGAGGGGGCGGACTGAGCGAGGCCGTGTCCGTTCGGAGCGACCAAGTGTTCCCTTTGCCCGACGGCGTGCCACTCGAGCTGGGCGCTCTGGTGGAGCCGCTTTCGGTTTCTTGGCATGCCGTGTCCGCGGGAAACGTCACGCCGGAGTCGACGGCTTTGGTCATGGGCGGCGGTCCGATCGGACTGGCTGCGGTTCTCTGCTTGATCGCCAAGGGTGTCAAGAAGATTATCGTCTCCGAGATTGCAACTGCCCGCCAACGTTTTGCGAAAGAGTTTGGCGCGACGCACATAATCAATCCCAAGGAACAGGACGTTGTGAAGGAGGTATTTGCTGTCACAGATGGCACCGGCGCCGACGTTGTCTTCGATTGTGCCGGGGTGCCTGCTAGGTATGGTCGCTGTGGTGCGTGAAATGCTTTGTGATCGCGGGCTGACAATGCCACAGTGTCAAAGCTGCATGTCTTGCGGTCAAGACTCGAGGGACTGTGGTCAATGTGGCGATCTGGGAGAAGGAGATCCCGTTCAATCCCAATTGGGTGACTTGGAGAGAAAGCTCTTATAAGTCGGTGCTCGGGTATCAGAAAGCAGACTATCTTGCGGTTATCGAAAACTTAAGAACTGGTGAGTGATTCTCGCGTCTTTCCGAGAGTGTTATCACGTCAAGTAACTACTAACGCGAACCACAGGAGCTTTGAAGCCCGCATCCATGATCACTCGAAAGATTCAACTGGACGATCTTGTCGAACAGGGAATCAAGGCACTGATCACTGACAAGGACAACCAAGTCAAGATTCTAGTCGATGTTAACGCGGCTTTGGATCGAAAAGCGTCTCCATAGCCTTCATGTCGGGAAGATGGTTTTGTACACGTCAATCTGCACGCGGTAGCTTGATATGCGCATGCAATACTTTATGAGAAAGCAATGTAGCATTGAGCGAATGATGAACTTACCTCGCCAAAAGCTTTGCAAAAAGACTTCTGGGCTGACACCTTGGTGGCAAGTGTCACAGAGAGGATCCAAGATCGGACGGTGTTGAGCTGCATTTTTCTTGGTTGAGATGAACGGTCCAAGGATGATGCAAAACCCAATGATCTGTAAAGCACTAGCCGCTCCAGTCGCCCGTTATATAGGTGTTGGATGTACATGGCCAATCCTCTCAGAAAGTAAATTCTGGAGCTTTACTTGGCGCACGGCATTCAAACCCATTGGCTGCCTCATAATGGCTCAAGAGGTATGGCACTGTAACTTTTCAGTCCAGTACGTACTTGACTCCACAGAAGCCCGCGTAGAATGGCGTTCAGACGACTAAATACCCGTGCATTGAGTTTCATTCAGACGTTCCCAGTGGTAAGATAGGGTGAACTCGAGTGCTACGGCAGATGTTTGGCATCGTGTAGTTCATGACAGTCAAGCTTTGCATTCTGGACTTTGAATCCAATGTCCCTGTAGTTTGTCGCAGCAGTCAGAGCCTCAGGTGTTCCGCCCGAGTCTTCTTGCCCTGTTCTCGTGACCGCGACATCGCGGTTCATTTGAAACCAATCAATTGCACGATATACCTCTTCATCTTAACATCCGCGAAACCTGTGACATCTCTGCTAGGATTTTCGTAAAAAAACTGCATCAATGGTTCTGGATTACAATTTACCTGCGGAAAGTCGCCGATCGTCAGCCAATACCTCAATACCTCTCATACAGTTGGAATAGCATGAAGAGCTTCCAGCCCACGTTTGGTTCGCTCGGCTGAGCCCTCTTCCTAGGAGAAAATTATCTCCTGCGTACACGCGCGTCGATACATTGTCCATCAGCAGGTTCTTCAGCGTGCAGTGGAATTGGGAAGGCACTTCCTCTGCTAGAGATGGGTCATCAAAGGGGGTTTGCGTAATCATCATAAAACGCATACCTTGCTGCATTCGAGAGAGACAAGTCGCATATTCACACAATTCCCTCACTTTTCCAATTCACCAATGGCTGCCCAAAGACCTCGGGACCAGTGGGCAGTCAATGATAGGACAGCTTATTGCAACGCCATTGTATACTTACTACTTCCTCCGTGGTCTTACTACACTGAAGTTCCGATCGTCTTACGTGCAACTGCCCGTGTGAACTTTCTTCAAAGCTCCTCGCGATTGCCAATTCTTGAGTTCATCTCTCACTCGTCAACCAAGGCAGGTAACCACAGCGGTTGACTCACCTCCGCCGCCACGTCTATTTTTCCTCAACCAAATCTTACTTTCACCTGGAAATAAAAGCTTTCATCATCTGCCATACCAAGAATTAGGCCTTACAGGCAGATCCACCAAAAGATGCACTGGATCAAGCAGAGGATCGACTTCGCGGAGGTCGAGTTGGATGCCGACAGCGGCAAGCCAGCACATTCCCACACGAGTTTCCACACGGAGGACGACGCACCCGACAAGGCCAAAACCTCCAACGCGCCTTACTCTTACGAAAGATGGCTTCCGCTGATTCTCAGGTCGCGCTATCTTCCAGCCGATGTGGTCCAGAAAGGTTAACTTCACTCGACCTCAGGCGCGTTTGCTTTTCAATGCCTGCAGCGCCTCTGCCCAAACGGCCGCGTCAACTTGACATTGGCTGAAGATCTCAACGACGAAATCGCGCCTGCCCTCTCATTGCTTCATTTCCCGCCAGAAGGTCTCTTCGTTCGACTAGACGCCTGCTCACCCAAGGACGGGGCACACAGGACCCCGGGCAATTTGTCACTACAATCAGTCGACAAAGTTATTCTTCGCCTGGTCACTTCGGGTCGCTGTCGTTCTGAACTTCAGAGTTGACTACCTTCATCGATTCCAGTCGATCTTTACTTCCCACCCTTCGACGCCCGCATGGCTTCCGAAAGGGAATATCGCGTTTTCTGTCGGAGTGGAGACTGCAGGATCACGGGCGTCAGTCAGTATTTTTGGCATAAACCCTGGCGCTTCGCCAGCCTTCCGGAGGTAAACCAGAACCAAGTCATCCAGACATTATGCTCGGAGGCAGAGAAGGTCAGAGCCGGAATCTTGCCGGATCTAGTATGCGAAGACGAAACAGACAGGCTATTGCTAGAGCAAGGAATGGCTCTCGATCTCTTCTATGATGAGCAGACGCAGTCTGTCGAGCTGGTGGAGCTTAACCCGTTTGGAACCAGAAGCCCGTGTGGATCTTGCCTGTTTCGATGGGTTAGAGATGGTGAGGTGCTTTATGACGTTGCAGAGAGGGAGACTATCGAGTTCAGAGTCACTTGGTGAAAAAGAGGCGTGGGGATCCGAGAGGCACTAGTACCGCTGACGATGGCGTGGATTTGCTCCAAAACATAGTCGGTTCTGAGTATCCAAGGGCTGTCACCGTCGCCCGTCAAATAGAAAGAACCATTTTCGGGAACCGCCTGAGTAGGTGTGGTCCCAACCCTATCAAAATTACTACGTTGAAAGGTTGGAATCAACGGTGGTCACCTATAGCAGACCATCAAGGACATCGCGCCGAATCCAGGATCTAGTTGGCAGACTGAGACGGCATCTAACCCAGAAGCAAGTCTTTTGTTGACACTCAGTAATTAATTAGACTATATCACCATGAAAGCTCTTCAGATTCCTGTAAAACTACGTGAATCTCTCTAGACATTTTGACTCTGTGTACTTGCATATCACGCGTCACTTCAACTGCATCTGATTTTACTTGCGATGGCAAATCATCGCATGCTAATATGTCGTTTGAGTTAGGGTGCTCATGCCGTTCAATGGAAGCGTGTTTGCTCATTTCGACCCAGGCACTGAGATTATTAGGAAACAATCTTGACAACGAAAATCCAGATTAGCCCGGCGACCTGGTAATCAACGGGTCTTGGCGAGATAACACGTCTTGGCAAGCGATGTCGCTGCAACTTTGTGGAAGCCCCGGACATTTTGGGAGGTCTCTCCAAGATTCTCAACCCCACACTTCGAGGGGTCTCCTCCACATGGCCAGTAAACACATTCCTATTCTCGCATAGCTCGAGAAGTAGTACCGTGCTTGTTGTTGCGCAAAAGAGACGACATGACGTTATGAGTCGAAGGAAAAGAAGGTTGAGCCCTTGGCGACACGATCTCAATCGGAGAGTCTCCGACAGGCGGCCGAGAGGATTTAAACCCCATGGCGGCTCCTTGTGAGCCCACCCGTCACTGATCTGGCTCACCTCAGCTGTCACCCCGTGTCAACGTTCCAATCACGGGTCGGATTCAAGTCCGCTGGCAATTGCGACGATGCGCTATCACGAGACCGCGACCCTGGGGCTGCTTCAAGCAGCCTTCACTGAGGCGCTCACCTATGCCAGTAATCAGGTGGAAGTGATCCCAGACAGCGAGCAGGTGGCCGCCAACTTCCCTGAAGTCGAGGGCGTCGAGCTGTTCTCTCCGGCTTTCGCAAATCCGGACAGCGTGCCCGATACATTCGCGAATGGCACCAGTGGACCGACGAATCAAGCGACGCTGGGTAGGCATTCAAGTGGTCGCAACCTCGATTGAGTACTAACACTTACCAGACTATTATCTTCAGACTCTGGCGGCGCGAAACGAGTGGATGACCTACCACAACCCAGACTTCAGATCCGAAGAAGGCCGGACAATCCCATATGTCTACCTCTCTACCTCGAAGCGCATTCCCGAGAGCGCTCTTGGCAGCTATACCAACGCCAGCGCACGGGGCAAGGTGCGCATCTGGATGCAGGGCGGCGTTCATGGAAACGAACCTGGCGGCGACCAGGCTCTCCTCGCACTGCTCGGCAGGTTCAATGCCAACGCAACATGGGCGGCCTCGATCCTTGAGAAAGTCGACATCATGATGCTTCCTCGTTATAATCCCGATGGTGTAGCCTACTTCCAGCGATACCTTGCCACCAACTTCGACCCGAATCGCGATCACACTAAGCTAGCGCGCCAACAAACACGCGATATCAAGAAGCTCGTCATGGGCTTCGCACCGCATGTGGGAGTCGACTGTCATGAATATAGCCCTACCCAGCCATGGGGCGCCGAGGAGCAGTGGATCGACGCGCAAGACGGCCAATTTTCGGCGATGAAGAACGCGAATATTCACGCTGATATCCGCAACATGTCGGAAGCCATGTTCGCGAATGCCATCGCCGCTGCCATGGAGCGACGAGGCCTGCGATGGGGTCCCTACGTGGTCGGATCGGAGGGAACAGACGACATTGTCATTGAGGAGACCACTGGTGACGCCAAGATCGGTGACAGCTCGGTTGCTTTGAGCCAAGCCATCATGTTCTTGACCGAGACTCGCGGTATTGGCCTGGCCGACCAGCACTTCCAGCGCCGTGTCGCCACGGGTCTTACTATGGTGGAGACAATCGTCCAGACTGCTGCGGATCACGCCGAGGACGTCTATCAGACGGTCGAGAATGCGCGCACCAAATTCATTGAAAGTACCGAGGACATCATCATCACGGAATCTTCCCGACCTACGAACATCTCGTGGCAGTTCATCGAGTCTACGACCGGCAACCTCGTTGATATACCTGTGCAGTTTCTCAACACCACACCCGTCGTTGCTAATCTTACGCGCGCGCGTCCTGAGGCGTACGTCTTCTCGAGGGCGTGGGCCGACGTGGCCGAGCGACTTCGCGTCGCTGGAGTCACCGTTCAGACGCTGGAGAACGACTTCAGTGGTGAGGTCGAGGCGCTCAATGTTACCGGTGTTGCGGTCGCTGCCACGAAATACGAGGGTGTGGCCAGGTCCACGGTCGAGACTGCAGTGGTCAAGAAGGAGGTCTCCATTCCGGCTGGAGGATTCTGGGTCAGCACGAGGCAGAAGAACGCCGCCCACGCGTTCGTTACTCTGGAGCCTGAAGGGATTGACTCTTATGCCACATTCAATATCCTCCCCGTTTCCGTCGGCGACGAGTATCCCGTTTACCGCGTCATGGCATGAGAAATGATTTGCGAGGATTACGTTAATCTGTAACCCACAAGTATTTGGTTATAGTATCATTAATTTTTATTATGTGAACTGCACGCGCATCTATGAGATTTCCCGTAATCAGGTTTCGGGACCGAAGATCCGGACGGCTCTTCCGACAGCGGATCCCCCGCCGTGGCCGTGCCCCGAGCTGGCGCCGGCTCGATTTTCCTTTAGGCCGCGCTGATTTGCATCCTAATTTACAGGTTCAATCTTCGCCTATTTGAAAGTCGCAATGATTTGATCGGCCATTTCTGGAAGTGTTTTGGCAACCACATCCATTTGTCCGAAGATTTCAGGCAGTGCCTCGCCCTCCAACGCCTCGCAGTACGCAGCATTAAATCTGCAATCGAATTAGTTCACCGAAGAGTGCCAGGTTAAAAACAGTAAACTCACCCAACAGTCTTTGCGGTGGAAGCGTCCCAGAGATGCGCAGCAGCAAACCAAGGCGTTCCCTCGACAGACAGCTTCTTCAGAATAGGCGCATAGGCTTCCGGCGTCGGCTTAGCCAGTCCTGATGTGTCGCAGGACAACAGGTTCTCAACAGGCATATCGACACCCCCGCGGGAAAAGTAACCACCGACACGGGCGATATCTCCAGCGGTAAAGCACCAAACGGTGAAGCCGGCGTCGCGCAGCTTCTGAACGCACTCAGCGGCCCCCTCTCTCAGGGTCAGCTTCTTCCACTCGTCCATGAGGTAAGTGACGTCCTCCTCGCTCGCGAAGGAGCGGGGGTCTTCGATGCCAGCATAGTGCAAGCACCGGTAAAAGAGTGCCGAGAAGACCTTGAAGAAAACGACGTAACGTCCGGACATGGACAGGTAAGTGTACTCGCGCTCAGCTACTTCGAGCCAGCAGCACCCGAGGAGCTTAGGCTGGATTCCCCTGGCGCGGAGGCGCTCACCGAGGCGCTCGTCAATAGCTTCGAAGAGGTGCTCGTAGGAGACGAGCGTGCCGACGACGTCGAAGACGACATTCTTGGAGGCGCCCATTGTGCAGAGGTAGAGGAGATGCGGGGTAAGAGTGGAATATGGATTGACGGTAATTATTGAAGCCGACGATACTGGTTGTTCGGTCGTACGATCGAGACACGATGCCGTTGATGATTAAATAAGAAGCTTATCGCAATCGACGCATCTGTAGGACGCGTCCGTGTCTTCCCCGCATCCTGCCCCCGAGCGGTTTCGGGGCCACCCCGGACCGCAAGGGGGACTTTTCCGTGCTACCGGCTGCGATTTGATGCCGGCCGCTTGAATTCGAGGGGTAGATAGCCGGCCCGGTGCCTTCTTTGAGTGTATTCCTTCCGCAGATCTTATCTCATGTTGACACCAGGTGATTCCTATCAGGATTCCCTGCCAGGTGAGTCTCCACCGATCTGATATGTAATGGATGGTGACATGGATGCCCTCACCTTCGGTAAAAGGCTTGCCCGATTCGGATTTCAACGGTTAGCAACGCGTGACGCGTCCAACCGCTACTAGCTTTAAAACCGACAACTTCTCCGGACAGCTTTATCGGCCAATTAGTGAATAGCCACCGAGTCAGCTCGGTGATTTTTTCATCGTGCCCCGCCATCAACCAACATCTCTGCACAATGGTTCTCCCAATCAGCAACCCGACAAAGTCTTACTGGATTGAGGGGGCCGAATCCCCTCTTCGGAACTTTCGCTCAACTGAGGAGCTGCCCAAGGAGACGGACGTCGTCATCGTAGGCAGTGGGTATGCGGGCACCACAACAGCCTACTGGCTTCACAAGGTAATTGAGGATTCTCTTCTTCGCGCTGGTTTTGCGGTCTAATTGTTGAATCAGTACACGGAATCCTGTGAAAACACGCCCAAGGTTCTTTTGCTCGAAGCACGAGACATCTGCGGATCATCGACAGGACGCAATGGTGAGTTTTACACGTAACAATACCGGACAACCAGATTAAGGAGATGGGAACACAGGTGGACAACTCAGACCTCATGCCTATTCGCGATATGTACCATGGGCTCAGCGATTCGGGCCCGAGGTGGCGATGCAGCTCATCAAACACGAGATGGCGCATCTTCCGGCATTTCGGGAGCTACTGAACGCCGAAGACGTCACCGAGGAGGTGTGCCTCAAATTCGGCGAGACCTTTGATGCTGCCATGTCAGACGAAGCCTGGACGCGCTTGAAAGGGTGCTACGAAGCCATGAAGAAAGATCACGGGGAAGATGATGACGTGGTCAAGGTCTGCAGGCTCATTGAAGACCCGAAAGCTGCAGAGGAGTTTACGCAAATGAAGGGATGTCTCGGTGCAGTTGTACACCCTGCCGGCCAAATGTGAGTACCTCTTCAACGAGTCAACGACGCAGTATTCGCCCCTCCCTAACTGCTTGTTCGCAGCTGGCCCTACAAATTCGTGCACGCGATACTTCGAATCTTGCTAGAAGCGGGCAAGCTGAATCTCCAAGCACACACTCCAGCAGAGAGTGTTTCGGAGAGAAGCACAGATGGCTGGTTCACCGTCAAGACGCCAAGAGGAGACGTACGGACGAAAGCGGTGGTTCACACTACGAATCGCTGGGCTTCCCACTTATTACCGGAATTCAGCAACCTGATCCTGCCCGATAGGGCGACCCTGGCATCTATCAAGGCACCAGAAGGCTTTATCAAGCATACTGGTGCGCAGCATTGGGATAGCAACGTCAACGTTTGTCGGCCTTTGAGCACCACGGATGGATTCAGGCTAACAGCTGCTGCCTGCAGAACTACCATCTTCAACTTCCGCCGCCTTACAACAACATCATCCTTGGCGGAGCGAGACAGCTTCTCAGTCACTTCCCAGAAAAGTGCCATTTCAACGACGAGGAAGACAAGCAGTTTGATGGTGTCGTCGAATTCTTCCAGTCGTGGCCGGCATCAGATGTGCTGGGATGGCAGGGTAGTGGCCCCGCAGAGTTGGCGAAGAATGTCGACGAAGGGGGAGTCTGGACTGGTGGTAGGTCTCCTCGTCTTCTACCCAGCACGCGAGCATATCTGATGACTTTGCAGTTGACTCGATGAGCATTGACTCTTTCCCCTTTGTTGGCGCAATCCCCAACCGGGAGGGACACTTCGTCGCGACGGGCTTTTCAGGACACGGTAAGCAATCTAGGAGGCTGTTTTCGAATCATATAAAGCTAATCCTACAAAACAAGGCATGCCTCGCATTCTGCTGTCAACGGCACACATTTCGCCCCTCATCTTGGACTACCTGGGTGCCAAGTACACTGCGCCAGCGATTGTGCAGCAGTTTCCGCCCCTCCCCAAGCCATTCCACGCCAGTGCCGAGCGCATCGAGTCTTTGCAGAAGGTGGACGTGGCAGCCAAAATTGCCGAACTTGCCAAGAGTAGCTTGGAAAGCGCGAAGAAGCCCTTCTGTAATGACTATCGCAGTCGTCCTAGGATTTGAAGGTGCAGGATTGAAAGGCCGGTGGCGGATGCCACATATAGTGAAGAAATCATGTATATAACGCGTATCATGTGGCTGTTCATATTTAAAATATGGAGAATACTTTTATAATAGCTGCGAAAATTTCCGAGGACGTCTTCATCGTTTCACATTTGCCTCTCACGCATTGAATGACTGCTGCAGCGCCTCCACTCGTTCAATTATTTTACTAATAATTCCAAGTCAATTTGTCAAAGTGAGGCTATTACTGCCTCCTAATTAAGTAAATCTATTACCCTTCAATTGATTAAATACCTTAGTGCTTTGTTTATTTATAGATCTAACTTAGCTAAGAAGAGGATAAGTAGGTATATCTAGCCCTCCCCCCTCCCCTCCTTTCTCACCCCCTTCCCTATCTACCCCCCAACACCCTACTATACCCCCTTACAAAAAAGGGTAATTATAAGGGTATTATGAGGGTAGTTATGAGGCTAGGTATGAGAGTAAGCGTAAGGATATTAAGGTTAAGGGGTAAAGGGGGGGGGGGTTAGAGAGGGAAGGGGTAGGTTAGGTGAAATAAATAAGCTCTAAACAACCCCACTTTACCTAATTATATAATAATATATTACATATTTTTAAATAATATCGAGATTACATATAGGACTAAACATCTAATTAATTAAAAATACTAAAAAAGGTATCGTCAGTAGCAAGTTCAGGAGTCAAAATTGCTTTGATTAGACTTATGGAGGTGCTGGACTGCTGACGTCTTTCCTGATAATGGTCTATTCTGCGTTTCGGTCACCACAAGATATGGCAAAACCTTATCTTGCACTCATGTGGTATCCTCGAACCTGAGAGAAATTCCAGAGGCCAAGTCTCCGAGTCCTCAAAATTACTCTCAGCGGGCTGTGGTCATCAACCAGAATTTGGTATCTAGTCCAAGCCCAAGAGGATCGGATCGAAGAAAACTGCAGTTTGCGAACCATGAAAATAACTGACTGTAAGCCTCGATTGTCTTTGACTATGAACTACATTCAAAAGAAGCTGCATCGCTATGCTCAGGTTCTGTGTCTGTGGCCCTCAGGTTCTGTGTCTGTGGCCCTCAGGTTCTGTGGCACTCAGGGCCATCGCCAACGGCCTGCGTCTGTCCCTTATTCGGCACCCCATCGATCACCCCAAGCTCGCCTGCATCGATGTCTGTGGCAGCAGGAGCTTCCGGAACCAATCGGATCAAAAACACCATGCATGGAATTGCGAGAGCCAGAACGGCGCAGTTGACGATGAAGGCGATCTTCGGGTCGGCGCTGGAATTCGTGTTGATCGCGTACGAAACAGCCTGGCCGGCCGTCTCGAAGGCACGGAACAAGCCACCGGTGCGTGAGCTGGATCCCACGTCGGTCGAGAACGTGCCCAGAATCCAGTAGAGGGACAACTGAGTCCAGTATCCAGTGCTGAAGATGATGAGATACGGGATGTATGCCTCGGCCCATCGTCTGCCATGCCTATGCGACGGTCAGTGAACGCGTTCTCAGACGACCGACAAGATCGGGATTACGTACTGTTCATAGTCCAGTGCGGGCTTGGACGTTCCGAAATTGCCGTATTCGATGCCGATCCAGACGAAGCAGGCGGCCTGGGGAATCGACCACATCGCAAAGGAGATCCATGCTCTTCGACTTTGAGACCAGCGAGCGGTATCTAGCAGCTTCCCGTATGCGATAACCATAGGGATAGTCATCGAGGCTATTTTCAGTTGTCAGGGACCTTTCAATAATCCAGGCACCTTCGGGGTCACCTACGCATGATCAAAGATGACAGGGCTCGGGCGCGCACGGAGAAATGCAGCGACAAGTACGTCCCCATGGTTCCGCCATAGAAGAAGGAGTAGAAGGCAGGGATGAAGACAAGCCACGTCTGGAGTGCCGGTAAGTAACTGTACCAGGTAATTGTGATGTGTTACCAACCTTTTTGCGCTGGGCGTGCTTCCAGAGCGCAGCGAATTCCTGTCTCCAGGTTGTCTTTGCGGCCATTGGGATCTTGGTGCCATCTCGGCGTCGCACGCGCTGGGTGGGGGATAGAAGAAACGCCCAAATAACACCAGTGCATTCTGCGAGCCCCGATGGTCAGTAAAAAGACTTTTGCGTCCAGGCGTATCTTACCAAAGCCGACAAAAATGAGGTAGGTCGACCACGCAATGCCTCCTGCGGATCCCTTGGAGTAATTGGTCGAGAAGTTAATCGCGCCACCCATCACGCTGCCCGAGTTTCGCATGGCAGACCATATCCCTACAACAAAGCATTCAGTACTGTTTATTTCGAGGTATTTGGTACCTCTTACCCAAGTAAAAGCCCCTGTCGTTCGGCTTTGGGTACGACAACATAGCCGTGGTCTCGGCGACATAAAGAAAGCCCGACGTGAAGCCACCGATCAACTGAATGCACTTGTTAGAATGCAGCAGATGACGTTGAGCTGCGTCAACTCCAACGCACCCTTGAGAAGAGGAGGTACCAGTCAATGCCGTACTTGGCGTTGACATAGTAGGCAGAACCAGCCAGGGGCATTGCGATGGCAGCGATCATGCAAGACCACTTGATTCCGAACTTATTGATCAAAGGACCCCCAAATAGTGTCATTAAGCATCCGGCCGCGTAGTTCAGTGAGGTTGCCAAGTTGGCTAGGTACGGCGTAGAGAGGCCGCCACCTCCGAGGTTAGAGATGGCGTCGGACATGGCGGGGCCAACGAAGGAGAGACTGCAGGACCATCAGTTCGGACTCTACTCGCAACATGCGATCGCTAATTTCCTAAACTTACGCTCCAAACAGGATCATCTGCCATAGAACGCTCCTGTAGAACTTTGTGAACTTTGGCGCGCGTAAATACGTTCCGTCAACGTCGCTTTGGAATCCGTCGTCGACATGACTGGGAACGGCCGCGAGATCTGCATCATGGACTTTCGTGTTGGCTTTGGAGGGTATGGAGGATGCCATAGTGAGGAAATGGCAAATAGGCGTATCGTGGGCGTGAGGTCAATTAAGCAGGAGGTCTACGTGACGAGGAGTTATATATTCAGCTTTCGGCGTGGTTTATCAGCTGCCCAGTCCGGACTTGCAGACACCCGTATGAAAGGCTGGTTTCTGAGGCCCAGACACACTTGAATAGCCAGTCAGAGGTGTGCCATTGTCATTCATGGCACCAGCCTGAAGATAACATTTGGAGTTCCAATGCCCCGACTCCTACCTATCGGGACGATAGCCCATGTAGCAGTAAGTTGTAACCTTGCCACCAATCTTCGAACCCTCCGTCATACCTAGCTATTGGCACTTTGATTCAACCTTGGGACTTTACACTCAGTTCCAACACATCCAAGTTGTCCACAACCTAAGTTCGCTCAATGGCCAATTGCGCAATTGAAGAGCGCACGATCAGGCCAGTTGCTAATAATGTGCTCAGCCAAATACCATCAAGTTACCTGAACCATTTCCTCAGACGGGGCAGACTTCTCGAACCCCGCGCATATCCCAGGTGAAGTTCAGGGATGCCTGCCGAGCAACCACGCATGCCCCTTTGGCTCAGGTGGCCTCAACCACACATGACCAGTACCGGAACCGACAACTGCTACCTCTTATCTGCACCGGCCCGGTCCCGGTTCATCTGAAAGCTTGCCTCACCTCAGGGTTGTTTGATAAGGTCTCGGGACCGGGTACGGAAACGAGCAGCACGGTATCCCGCATCCCATCTTATCTGTGGGTGACGTTGCAGTGGAGCCGCGCGCCGCCTGTCTGTCATGTCCGGGGGATGATCACCGAGAGCGGGGAAGACGCAGCAACAACCGATAGCGCTTCATGAACGGAGTTGCCCGGCTGACTTTATAATAGCAGCAAGGACCAAAGCCTCTGTTTACATAGCCATATGCAGCGATAGCACTCTATTGCGCGTGCGAGAGTGGCTTCAGCTTACTTCACATAGCCCTGACGAAATAGCCCTGTCGAAACAGACCTTGGAGGAAGCTCGGATAAGGAAAGCCATGTCGCCTTCCCCGCTCCCGGTGCCGAACTCCACGACCTCCTTTTGGAGGTCAAACCCGCATCCGCTGGACAATCACCGGTCCACCCCCGACGTCCCCTCACAAGTCGACGTCGCCGTCATTGGCGCCGGGTATGCGGGTGTTGCGACCGTCTACCACATTCTCAATATTTGCAAATCCAAAGGAACCCCGCCCCCGAGCATCGTGATACTCGAAGCTCGGCAAGTTTCCTCAGGGGCTACCGGGCGAAATGGTGAGATGAAGGCCCTGTTGTTGCCGTTAGGGTCCATGCTGAACATGGCTGAATGCAGGCGGCCATTTGAAGCCGGATCCATACAACCGACCTTCGAGTCTTGCCGTCAGCCATGGCGTCGAGGTAGCTGCCGAGGTTGCTGTCTTTGAGGCACAGAACCTGCCCGCCGTGAAGAGGGCCGTGGAGGATGAAGGAATCGAGTGCGACTTCGTCTTGACGCGTGCCGTCGACGCGTTGATGACTGACTCCGTCTGCGAGCGGATGAGATCTGGAGTTGAACTGCTGAGAAACCACGGAGTCTCGGTGATGGACGACGTGTACTTTGCCAAGGGGGCAGAGGCCGAGCAAGTAAGTCAACGATACAAAAGCAGCAGCGGCTCTTCGTCGGCCTCGAAACCGATGCTAACAGCCACTCAAGCTTTCTGGGGTAAAGGGTGCCAAGGGCTGTCTTTCCTACTCTGCCGGGCACCTGTTCCCTTACAAAATGGTCATCGGGTTGCTCTCCAAGGCACTCGACGCAGGCGTGAACTTGCAGACGAAAACACCAGTCACGAGAGTTAGCGAAGCGCCGGACGAGGACGGATATCTTACTCTCGCGACAGAGCGCGGCTCAATACGCGCCAAAAAGATCGTGCACGCCACCAACGGCTACACCTCGTCCATCCTCCCGGAATTCGCGGAAAAGATTGTCCCCGCGCGGGGAATATGCAGCCACATCGAGCCGGCCAAGACCCCGGCCCCGTTACTGCCTCATTCGTACATCATCCGCTGGTCAGAAACCGAATACGAGTACCTCATCCCAAGGCTTGACGGCAGCATCGTCGTGGGAGGCGCGCGATCCGCGTACTACCATGATCTGCAACAGTGGTACAACAATATCCACGACGACGAGTTGATTGACTCTGCCAAGAACTATTTCGATGGGTATATGCAACGGGTGTTCCGAGGGTGGGAGGATAGCGGCGCTCGTACGTCGAAGGTGTGGACAGGAAGTAAGCCAAAAACACGTTTCGCAAACATTCTGCACTAAAAGCTAAATCTTTTCAGTCATGGGATACTCGACGGATTCCACACCACACGTAGGTGTTGTTCCGGGGCGGCAGAACCAGTTCATCCTCGCCGGATTCTCTGGGCATGGTATGCCAAATATCTTCCTATCCGCGAAGGGCGTTGCGTCGATGGTGATGGACAACGCAACTTTCAAGAGCACTGGTATTCCCAGGATATATGAGGCTACTAAGGCAAGGTTGGAAAGCCCGACAAACACTGTCATCGAGGGGTGGAAAGCAAGCCAGAAGACACGAGGGCCTCGATTGTAGATCAAACTTTGGATTAAATGCAACCGTGAGAAGACATACCATTTAGCTATGACCAACAAATCAAGCAACGTAAGAAGATTGGGGAACATGTATTGGCCCTCGTCTGAACCTTATCTCCGATACAGATGCGCTTCTCGGGTAAACTGACGGACAAAGGATTTGTGCCCCCCGAGGGACTTTCGAAGGTGTTGAATTATACAATACCGATGACAACAGCAGCAATAAACTGACGACGAAGGCGACAACAAGATCTCTGATCCAAGCACTGCAGCGCCACTGATATCGTAACATGGTTAACAAGCCAACGACTCCGACTCCTCAGCAGAAATGCCTTCTCTAGAATACAGCTAGAGCACCGAGTGCAAGCATGCCGACGACTCCCCGAGGACCAACTCCAGCAGCAGCACCGGCCTGGGCGGTGCTAGCCACGGTTGCCGCGGTGCCGGTCGCGCCTGGAGTCGTAGTGGCCGTCACCGAGAGGCTACTCGTAACGTCGGAGGCGACGCCGGAAGCCGAGGAAATCGCCGAGGATACGACGGACGAGACGGCTGCCGAGGCAGAGTCGACGGGAGGGGCCGATGCGCCCCCTGTGACTTCGCGGCAGAACTTGGCGGCGGCCGGGAGGAGTTGACCTTGATCGGATGCGAGTAAGTCACCACGGCCGGGAAACGGAAGAATGGAAAGCTCGGGACTGGAAATAGGTTCAAGCGGAAAGATGACGACGTACCAGTTGCGACATCGCCACCGCAGGCGGCCAAGACACACGAGACACCGACGGTGTAGATGTTGCGATAGTTGGTTGCTTCGCAAACGCAGTTGGAGTCGTCGATGCTGGTGCATGGGGTTCCGTTCTTGACGGCCTCGACGAGGCAATCTTTGGAGCACTCCGGGACAACGTCGGTGAACTTTTGCTGTGCCACGGCGAGGCCTGCAGTGGCGAGAAGAACGTGTGGAATCTTCATTGTGGGTGATGGGTTGGAAAGACTTTGCGCGTACGCCGTAGATGTGCTCTTGTGTTACGATGCCGAGAAATGCAGACAAAGCAAAGAGAATTTCAAGAGTCAGGGCTTCACCGCAAGGATCTGTGTACGTCTTATACGGGACCTTGATCCACGCCTAGGTAACCATGAGACCCGATCCGGGATCCCCGCCTGGGTTAAATTTTCGTCCCAGAGAAATACCAAATAGGCAGGTGGCGCGGAAAGTTGGTCGTGGTATTGAAGTAGACCAGACCCATCTTGGCACCCATCCTCAGCCGTTACTAAAATTGATTATTGAGGTGAAAAGAAAGAGAAATAAGCTCGTGTGGGCTGCATCGGTAGAAAAAGTACGGAACAGAATGGTTACACTAGATGGGTGCTAGGATAGTTAAGTAGAGTAGAGTAGTATTATTTCTATTAAGAATTAAGTAGGCTAGGGCCCTTAGGCTAAATATATACTAGTTAGGCCTGAGGCCTTCCTTTCTAAGGTAGGGAATACGCCCCCGCCCGCAAGTCGGACGCATACATAGACGCCCATAGCTATCTAAATTAGCCCTAGTTTTCTTCATCCTATATCTTAGTCTTCTTAGTTCTAAAAGCCCTATATAATAGTAGTTCTATAAGTAATTCAAAAGTAATTAATTATTCTTATAATTCTAATTTATATTATTTTTTCTCTCTTTATTCACTTATGTAATATAATATCAATTATTTTATTTTTCTCTATATTGTATTATAATAATATTATAATATATATATTATTAATATAGTATTATTCTTAAGACTTAATATTTAGTTATTTAGTATTGAAAAATTAGTTTTATTAAAGAGGATTTTAGAACTATTTCTTTTAGTAAGAGTTAGAATGTAGTATAATTCTAGTTCTATCTAACCTCTCTTATTTCTATCATATTTATTTATCCTAATTAGTTATTAACTAGGTTCTAGGTAGTACCTTTACACTAAGAGGGTAAAGCTTAATAGATATTAGAGCTCTATAACCTTCTGGTTTAAAGCTTTAGAACTAAAAGTATAGTGTTATATATTACTCTTTATAAGTTTTTATAAGTGGGGTTTTAACTTTATGTTATTTATTATTCCATATTAGTATGCTATCTCTATAGTACTCTAGATAGCTACTAGTAGCCTAGAGAAATATATTTACTCAATCTTATTTATTCTGAGGTGCTCTAGAAAGCATACCCAATAACAATAATTAGTATCAAATTATATTTAAGTTTCCTAAATTTAGGGAAGATATAGATAGTAATTCTTAAGTTAACTCTAGCTAGATAAAATATTCAGCACTATTAAATATATATTAGATCTAGTATAGATACATATTCTTATATAAGGTGCATTCTAGTAATAATAACGTACTGTTTATTAATTAGATTTATTCTAACTATAATAAATAGTAGCTAGAAGATCTTCAATAACAATATGTATTAATATTCAATACTCTTATAGCTAAGCTATTAGTAAGAGTCTCTACATTAATAAAGAATAGTTAGGTTTGGCTCCTTTTAGTTAGAGTGGTATATCTAGTATTAGCTATATATTAATAACTTACTTTTCTATTATATAAGTAGAGTAGAGTAAGTAGCTCTATTAAAAGTAAAAATATAGTGAATTCTCTAAGATTTTAGGGGGGGGAGACTAGAAAAGGTCTGGAATAGAATACTTATACTATATAGGTACTAGGATAGTTAAGTTAAGTAGTATTATTTCTGCTAAAATTAATTAGCTAGTGCGCTTGGGCTAAATATATGCTAGTTAGGCCGGAGTCCTTCCTTCCCAGGGTGGGGATAGCGCCCCCGCCCGCATCGGTAGCTCATTCAGGGCCTGAATTGGGCAAGTATCCCGGCCAGAGGAACAACAGTTCAAGCTTATTCTAGGCGCTTGCAGGGCTTTTTGATGGTGATATGGGGCACGATGAGCAGGGTGATTGGTCCGACAAGGTCTCCAAGATTGATGATGGCCCGAGAGACCATGGTGACTCGCTGAGTTCGAATAGAGTTTATCAGATCAATCAGATAAGATTGGATGGCGTTCGAATGACAGGGGTGGGTGGGATCAGCCAAATTTCTAGCTGTCCGATGTCGCGCCTTGATGGTCGGGGGTAACTAGTGGATGTTCAGCTATTCATCCGAGTGACGGTCGGTTTGTAATGACTCGTTTGGAATGTGTATCGATGATTCTAACGTGGTCGAGAAGGGTGCCAAGAAGCGATGCCACGTGAAGATGCTGAGGTGGCGTCTGCACTGTCGTGATGAGGCAGGTTAAATTGATGGGAAACCCAGGTCGATAGCTTCTCGTTAGTAATAAACCTTCAGGGAGACCGAAGTTGCCAGGCGACATCGCCATTGAACCGGAAAGACAGGAACGGGCATTCATCATGCAAAGACATGCGTGAATCGGGAAATCTCGCCCACTTCAGACAGCGAGGTGTATGTGGCTGAAGAAATGTGGCTGGTGCGACTCGGGCTCTGAGGCCCGGTGCTTGAGAATGGAAGGGAAAGATGGCTCGGCCCACACCTCACGAAACGCACGTGATGTTTTGCCGGTCATGCCTGATTCATCCACTCCGGGCAGTTCCCCCCTGTGCATGGGCCCATCGGTCAGACTCATTGGCACGTAATTACCGCGGTAAGGTACGTATCGCCCAATCCGATAGCGCAATGAAGAAATCCTCCGGTGAAATGACAGCGCTGAAGGAAAGGAAAGAGTCACTGGCTGTCACTGGCTGGTAGACAGTGACTTTTGAGTGGAGCGTGCGAATTGGCGCACTGGAACCCCGCCAAAGCAAAACCTGCCCCTCCATCATCCATGGCAATTTTTAAACCCCGCGTCTTCTCCCTTCTAATTGTTTTTTTCGAGATTATCGCAGACCGACGTTGCGATCGCAGCAACCCATACTTGACAATCTCGTTCGTTGCTCGCTACCAAAAAACACGAATTGGATCTTCGCATTCGCATCAGTATCCTATCTCATCTACTCTAACTCTACCCGACGCCGATATGTCTACCATTGACATCGTGCTCGGCGCCCAGTGGGGGTAAGCTGTCAACTCTTCGCGACTCTCCGCAGCCTTCTCTCCTCCGTCACATTGTCACAATCCACGTCAATCTCTTGCCTACCTGCTTCACCTTGTAATTCCCGCTCTGCCATGCCTTCTATGGCTTCAGCCAGTAGGGCGAGTCGACCCAACACTCAGGGATATACCCGCATCTGGTCCATCGGGAAGAGGACATTTGTATACCCGGAGATGGCGGCTCACGATGCTCTACTGCGCCAATTGCTCTACACGTTCAAGAACTAACATATCATGTCAACATGCAGCGACGAGGGCAAGGGAAAGCTGGTTGACGTGTAAGCTCCCCTTGCTCCCTCCTCCCATCGCCTTCGCCATCTAACCCACAGAACAGTCTTGGACGCGACGCGCAGATTTGCGCCAGAGCTCAGGTTGGGACTTCGGTACCTTCTGCATAATTCATGGCATGCTGATGGCCCTAGGGCGGACACAATGGTAGGAGTCACTCCAACTCCTGACATCCAGCAATCGAGGACATTCTAATCCGAGACTCTCTCCTCAGCCGGCCACACCGTCATCGCCGACGGCGTTAGCTACGACTTCCGTGAGTGCCTCCTGTCTACCTTGGCGCATTGCGTCTTTGACTAATACTAACCCTCCTGACCAGATCTCCTCCCTTCCGGCCTCCTCCACCCCAAGTCCCTCTGCCTCATTGGCTCCGGCGCAGTTGTCCACGTCCCAACCTTCTTCAAGGAGATGGCCGACCTCGAGGCCAAGGGCTTGAAGAACATCCGCGAACGTCTCCTCGTCTCCGACCGATGCCACATCATCACCGACTGCCATATCCAGGTCGACGGTCTCGAGGAGCAGGAGCTGGGCGGCAACAGCATCGGCACCACCAAGCGTGGTATTGGCCCAACTTACAGCACCATGGCCGCTCGCAACGGTATCACCGTCAGCGAGATGTTTGACGAGGAGGTTTTCGAGCGCAAGTTGCGTCAGCTTGCCAACGGCTTCAAGAAGCGTTTCGGTGATCTCCTGGTCTACGACCTCGACGACGAGATCAAGCGCTTCAAGCAGTACAGGGAGGATCTCCGGGTATGGTGCACTGTCCCACCTGATTAGAGATTGTGTGCTGACCCGATGTAGACATTTGTCGTCGATGCTGTCCCCATCATCGCAGACGCGCAGAAGAACGGCAACAAGATCCTCGTGGAGGGTGCTCAAGCTGTCATGCTTGACTTGAGTATGTACAGGCCCAACTTCCACCCGCGAAGATAGACTAACCAACGGATTAGACTTCGGAACCTATCCCTACGTTACATCATCCAACACTGGCCTTGGTGGCGTTTTCACTGGTGTGAGTACTACCAATCACGATTCACCCAATGCATCTGACATTCAGTCAGCTCGGCCTCAACCCCCGTAAGATCAACAACATCGTCGGTGTCGTCAAGTCGTACACGACCCGCGTTGGTGGCGGTGGCTTCCCCACAGAACAGCTCAACGAGGTTGGCGAGAAGCTCCAGAAGGTTGGCCACGAAATTGGCGTCTCCACCGGTCGCTCTCGCCGCTGCGGCTGGCTCGACCTCGTCGTCGTCAAGTACTCGACGCAGCTCAACCACTACACCGCCCTCAACCTCACCAAGCTCGACATTCTCGACACTTTCCCCACGATCAAGGTCGCCGTCGCCTACAAGGATCCTCGCACCGGCGAGGAGCTTCCTTCTTTCCCTGCCGACCTCAAGGTTCTTGAGAGCGCCGAGGTCGTCTACAAGGAGCTCGAGGGTTGGAACACCCCCACGACGGGCGCCAAGACGTACTATGACCTGCCCAAGCAGGCGCGCGCGTACATTGAGTTCATTGAGGAGTACACTGGTGTCAAGGTTTTGTGGATCGGCACTGGTCCCAAGAGAGAGGACCTGATCTTCCGCAGCTACTAAGCAGATATCTGTTGGATTTCTGCCGCACTAAGCCGAGAATTTGGCTTGAAGAAGTTGAGAAGATGTGTCGGTGTCACTATTCATAGATGTCGATGCGAAACAAAAGAATAGACCGTACTTGATCATATCCGTTCCATCCAGTCCAGCAAATTCAGTAACCTTTCCCTTGCTCAATCAACAAATGCCATGCGCATGCCCAGCACAGAGAGTGGGCCCGGGAAGATCTAACTAGTAACCCAAATCCCGGGCGTCCCCCGGCATCGGGAGGGGCTGAGACGCACCGCAAGAAAAAAGTCGGAGCACCCCGCGGCGCCAGCAAATTTTTCGTCCCAAAACCCCACCAGACCGTGGAAATGTGTTTTTGTCATTGGCCGACATCAATCATCCGCATCCCATGTTTGTGTCTGTCCATGCTCGCTGCGACACCACCGCGCATTATGGATGGCCTTGCTGTGAAACTGATCACAGACGGGTGCCTCAGGTGCTCTGAATTGTCTGGCCGGTTGGCCCAATGGCAAGGCGTCTGACTACGATACATGTGGAATCAGGAGATTGTGGGTTCGACCCCCATGCTGGTCAAAATCTTTTTGCATTTTGGGCCTCTTGCCTTACTCCGATGATCTTCACTAAACTCAGACCTCAATGCCGTCTGGTTTCAAGGGTCTATTTGTCTAATTTTCTTCTACATAAATTCACATTCGGCTACAATGCCACTTGCTAACGCATGGCAAGCCTGCCCGTGTCCTTGCATCACCCTCGTGTTCGCCAAAGAGGAAATGTTCCGCAAACGCCACAAAGTGGCAATACTTATTGACAGTTATGTTGACTATGTACAAGAATTCTAGGCGAGACACGCTCAGCCTAGTTTAAAAAGCGGTCCCCAAGACTTTGGATACGCCAGCAACGACATCAAAGCTCCTCCCGAGACGAGCTCAAAGCATCTAGCAAGTAAAGACCTCGGGTCCAGGAATGGTGTAAGAGGTAACGACGGGGTAGTCTGCCGAGGAAGGTATGATCAGTATACCGCACACAAAGACAACCGCGCACAAGGGGTGACTTACAGATATTGATGGTAACGCCAGGGTCCGATCCCTTGTAAGCACCTATTTTACCCAGTCAGTATAACATTTCTCCAAGCTCGGAGCCAAGAGGGGATCTCTCACCAGGAAAGCTGACCGTGTTGGCAGGCGTCTTGGCACCGGTGCCGCCAACGACATTGATCTGGGCGCACTCCATGTAGAACTGCGCGCCGGGGTAGCTCCCCGCGCCGTGGAGGGCGATCATCTCGGCGCGGAGGAGGTACTGTCCGGGGGCGATGCACGCGGGGATCTTGATGGAGTGCTTGCCCTGGCCGTTGATGACCTTCTCGGTGCCCCAGACGCCGTTGCTGAAGCCGTCCTCCTGGATCTTGAACCAGCCGCCGCCGACGCCCGTGTCGGTGGTCGCGTCCGAGACCTTCTTGAGGTAGGCGGTGGTGGGGCCCTTGTGCGAGCTGTCCATGATGTCGGCGGGCGCCGAGCCGGCGCTGTTGAGCATGTAGCGCCACACGGCGGTGACGCTCTGGCCGGCCTGGACGGTGATGACCTTTGACGTGGGCGACGTCGGATTGGGTGCGCCGTTGCAGGCCATTGAGTTGGAGGTCACGTCCTCGATGGGCCCGTTGTAGGACGGCACGCGGACGCCGTTGCCGACGCCGTTGTTGACGCCGCCTGCCTCGAGGGAGGAAAAGATTGTGTGGGCGCTCGCCAACGAGACGCTAAGGAGGGGGAGAAGGAACTTCATTGTCGCGCGGGTCTGTTTGGATAGAATGAAAGTGTGCTAGTTGCAGAAAGAGAGGATAATAGTGAGAGCTGTGGTTGATCTACGAGGTAGAGCGATCAGCGTGCGATCCGATTTAGAGACAATATATATATTTATGGATGGCCCGACATACTGTCGTAGACCAAAGCTCTTGCGAGTGTCCTCTTCTTCGTTACGGAGGACTGAGCCGCTGGTGGCGACCTGGGAGGGACACGATGGGTTGCTCTGGAACCAGGTGACCATGGGAGCCAAGACCGCCACGGCGGCGAGTTGGCGACCGCGATGCTTTGTCCTAGCTCATGTTTGGCCGTTCTGTTTGATGTTGTTTGGTGCGCTGCGACGTCTGGGCGAATCGCCCTGCGCTGGGTGGTTGCGAAGGATGCGCCCGTGACGGTAAGGGGGCGATCGACGGAGGATGATGGTCCGGATAATATAGCAATATTGGCCGGGACGTTTACCGACGTTCCCGGCCGGGGTGACCCAAGGCTTTTAGGCTTTCATTTAAATATGCTGCCAGCAATTTGTGTCGTTTGAGCCGTCAGTCCTTCCGTGTAACGTTGGTTTGGTCGGTTCCATGCGTTCTGGTTCAACTTCGGGTCGAGATGGTAGGTCTGATTTAGAACTTGATTTTTCCGGTTTCATATCCGCGCGATATCTTATCCCCTTTTGAAAAAGTAGTATTGGTGTGTAGTTTCGGCGGTTAGAGCTCACATCTTCGAGGTCGTTACTTGACAACGGTATCTGGTTGTAGTTACGTATACTTTCCTTTCAAAGTTGGTTTCTTCCGTGAAACTGCGTCGCTTTATCCGTCCCTTTGAAAACACCTAGATCTTAAGCTTAGCTTGAAACATCCTACGTCTGGCGCATACGACACACAACCGACTGCTTGTATGCATCCTGCCAAGGAAGCTGCAAAACACAATATGACTTTCATGATTCCAAAACTTTGAACTCTCTTCTACTGATTAGTCTTTTACTTTCCCTCAATGTGAACGATCAATTTCAATGAACATCGAACGGAAAGGGACGTATATCGTTCACCAGGATGGCCGCCATTCTAGGAAGTTTCCAACCACCATGGAATGAGTAGGATGATGTCGCCCATACAGCCGCTTCAATTAGGTGAGATCATCAAAGTCCACGTGGCCACCGAGTCTAAAGGGCAGCCAAAATCTAGAATGGGACGTTCAACCCATTGATAAAGTCATCGATAGCATCCCTGAGCAGCGGTTCCTCCGCAGCCATGACCTTCAGAAATTCGAATTTCTGGGTCTCTGCATCGCCCTCCTCAAACCCCACCAGTCGGCGAAGGAACATTTTCGTCTTTTCGGGGTGGTCGGGTGCCCGCCCAGACCTTCTGCAGAAAGCCGTTAGCGACTGTGAATACGATGAAAAACTGAGATGAGGCCACTGACTCCTACTGTTGTGAAGAGTCTCGTAGACGCCTTCTGCAACTCAAAATGATCTGGCCTGCCTTTGAATGTGCAGTTGGACGGCCGACCCCAGATCGCACAGAGCGTTGCCCGAGCAGCATCTTCGTCTTCTGCGGTATTGATAGGTGCGTCCACGAAAGGAGAGTACTGTGCATGGATTGTTTCGTCGTCGGCGAGTACGATTAGTCCCCGGAGGATGAGCTGGGTGTCTTGGAGAGATATCAACTGGTGGGTGAACACTTCACTTGCAGTTGATAGAACGCACCCGGCATCTTCCACACCCTTCAAAACCAAAGAGCTCTGTTCAAGTGGAACAAACTCTTCGTTCCAAACGGTTTCCACGACAACTTTCATCACTTCGTCTGTGGAGACCGGGCTCTCACGGGAGGCTGCTGTCGTTGTAATATTGGAGCAGCATGTTTGGGCAAGATATCCGAGGTAAAGGAAACGGGCAACTGTGACGAGAACGGTGTGCCACTGGAAGAACTTGCAATTACGTATCAAGTGATAAATCTTGGGAGAGGCAGTGAATGTTGTTGGCAACAGATGAGACAAAAAGGTTCTCGAGTGAGTGACTAAATACTACCTAGGCAAGTACCGAAGGGTCTAACGAGATGAACGTATTGGATTGAAGAGGAAGAATATCTGAATCGGTGTCAGAGGTCGTACAACCTCTTTATACCTGGAGTTGAAGTTATTCAAAGAAGACGTCGAAAGCAGCCAGACGGTTGGGTTTCTTCGCAAACAGTAAATGTCGGGTCCATGCCGCAAGCTGCTTCACAGCCGCAAGTCTGAGTCACGTATTCAGGCTGAGGGACCAGCATGAGGCAGAGGTGGAGTTAAGCCATGCGCCAATTGGCTGTGCGAAGCACCATGGGTGAGAAAGTCCCATCTCACTCACAATCAGAACCACGGTGTTGTTGGATGCAAGCTGAGTTGAAGGGACGCACCTTTTTGCCCGCAGGAGCTGGTGCGTCGAAAGACCAGGATGTGATGAGGGAAGGTGGAGACTGTCTCCCATTTCAGTCACAAGATATTACGGCCAAGTGAAGCGTCAGCAGATTCGTCGTTGTTGGTCCCATTAGGAGTCGTATCCCTGCGCCTGATGCAAACTGACCCTGACCGTCTTGGGGCAAGATGGTCAGTTGATTACACAGTGCAGAGTACGCAGTGCAAGATTGACCGGAACGATTTCAATCATTCTAGGCTGAGAATCTTTTTTCCCGCCTTGACATATTCTACACGCATCTCATTCTGGGAATCGATTAAAGTGGATCGAGGCCTTTCTGCTTTCCAGGTTGGAAATATGAGTATGCATTTGACCAGCACCGTTAAACAAAACGCTCCTATTTGATTGAATATATTGCAACTGTTGAACTGTTTATAGTGAGTATGTTCTTGTGGTTCCTCCAGCGATCCCTGAATGATTTCGATATGCTTTGACTTCATTTGTGGCTGAGACGTTTTTCAAGCCGTGGTGTTCTTCGGGAGAGAGACCTTGGCAAAGGGACCGTCGCCATCATCCTTACTTGAGGATAACCCAGCATGGGTGTCTGTGCTGCAGCACGAGCCCGTCTTGACCGAATCCTCGTACAGTGTGCTTTTATTGAACGCTTGGTTCGATTGGGGGACGTCGTTGGTTGGGTTGTACTTGCAGAAGTTGCAAGGCTTCAGATGGAACTGGGCGATCTCAGCGGGCATGATCGGGAAGTCCTCAACGCGAGGCTTGTGCTTGAACAGCCGAAGGTGTGCCAGATGAGGATGTCGTCGTAATCGTGGTTCTTCGTTTAGGACTTGATGCCAGTCCCCCCGAGACCTTGGTCGGTGTAGTCACCAGCGGGAAAAGCTGGCGGTCCTTGTACTTGGTCACCCAGATAGGAGCCTCGCAGAACTCGGAACGACGCCAGTGTCAGGGCCGGGCTGTGCAAGAAGCATCTGGGAGCGGATGGGCACGAGCTTCTAGCCTACCGTCGTCAGCGAGACCGGTTTCTGGACGTTCTCGTTCACGATCTTGAAGACGCGGCCGTCCTTGAGACGGTCCTCGACAGGACCGGTGCCGATGACGGGGGTTTCTTTGCTGACCTAGCCGGTTCCGAGGGGGTTCAGCTTCTGGTCCTAGGGCATTGAGACGGAGTCGGTGTACGTGAAGGTGTTCTGGTGACCATCGACCGCAGGGTCGATGCGAACGTTGAAGAGATGTCGGTGGCAAGAAGCCATGACGCCGTCCGCAACACGGTTCCCCCACGGGAATGATCTGGTGGAGCACCAGCTGTCTCTTGCGTACGACGGTCGCCTTGCCGGTGCGGTGGTTGGTGTGCTCTCACTGGATGCCGTTGCCGATCTCGTGGATGCAGATGGCGTTGGGTCTCGGAGCCGGACTGCCATCAGCTGAAACGACACAGCCGCTGATGTACTTGATCGTGCCAAGGCAGTCACAACCCACTGTATCATATCAGTCAAGGCTCATAAGTCAAAGATAAAGGACCTTACGCTGGAGATTGTTCGTTGTCACTCCGGCTCCAACGTTGCCAAGGTCGAAGGTGCCCTTGCGGTAGATTGGGCTGCGAGGATATCCGTAAGGGAGAAACATCTCGGAAACAAATAGACGATAGAATGTGCTTCTGTCCATGAAGTGGAGGTCGTGCAGCGTCAGACTTACAGAACATCAGGGAAGAGCTTACCCAAGTCGTCACGTAGGATGATGCTTACCTTCACGCTAGTTGAAGTCAACGCGGAAGCGCCACTTCTCCCGCTCGATCAAGTTTCCCTTTACAGTGAAAGAGGCGCCCTCGGCGGGCTGGATGACGTTGTATGGCTGCAAAGAAGTCCGAGGAGGGTTCTTCTGAAGGCAATGGTCGTATTCTGGCTCGACAGGGTCTGTCTCTCGGTGTGCAATGTCGTCCGTACCTTCGGTGGTGCTCTCGTCAGATCCCAGGGGTAGTCGAATGATCTTGCTTACTTTAATGGCGCAAAGGTCAACTATGACCATGAAATCGAGAGGGAAAGAATAGTGCCATGAGTCGATATCAATCACTGTTCCTTGGGTCCGTCATGTACATAAAAACCTAAGATCATGTTGATTAGGATACTTCTGAACCTCAATCAGTAAGCAGGGGGAACTCAGGGCGAATATATGGCTGTGGACTGGAGAAGGAGGATGCAGGAGGAAAGGTTGGAGAGAGGAGAGCTTCACCTGTGTCATTCGCTCTTGCGTGTCGATGCCATCAACGCTGTAGTCCCAAGGATCGAGGACCACGTTCTTTCTGTCAACCTTCAAACGCTCAAGCTCCTTATGGACATCGGCGTTGTCCCTAACTACTTGAGAAGCTTCGTTGAGTTCGATGCGGCCAACAGGGCCGTGGATGTCTCTAGGCAACTCTTGGTGCTCCACCGCTCGCTTGTGGGTGACGTCAATGACGCCCTCGAACAAACGAGAAGTGCTCTTGATGTACCATATAGCAAAGATGCGACGATAAATCTCACAAAGCGACTGATCAGCGTGCTCTGCCTTGAGATAAGTTAGTTACCATCTCCTGCTTTTGGAGGTTCGTACAGGCTAGCGGCCTTGAAATGGAGAGGAACGCCATAGAAGAGGTTCTTCACAAGATCCGTGGCGATCTGGATCTCAGCAGTGGCCGGGTCGAGAGGATGAAGATAATCGATGGAAGACATTGTGATTTTCCAACCCAAGCAAGGTGAGATGAATGTGCAACAGGAACGTCCTAGCTTTTTCCTGCGTGTTCGCTTACATCCTCGATTGCATGCGGAAGCCGAGTCAAAGACAACTCGGTCGGCCGCCCGGATCGGCATCGCACAGCCTGCCCGGCCGGATCAAGTGGCGCCGCTATCACGGGGGGCTGTCACCAATCAGTGTCAACCCTTGTCGGTGTTGGGCCGAGTCAGACGCACCAGGAGAAGATTGGTTTCAGATTCTACCATGTTACCAAGGCTTTCGCCAGCGGCGCGAAGGCTGTCTTCCAGGTCTTCGTCTTCGCTGCTCTGCATTACAGCGGTACAGAGATGATTGGTCTCACGGCAGGAGAATCGGCCAACCCACAACGCGATCTGCGGCATTCTCTTGCTGGGCATGGTCTTCCTCACTATCACGGTCCCCTACAATGATCCGAACATGTTGTAAGCCACGAGCAAGACAGCTCGTTCACCGTTTGTCGTCGCCTTCACAAGAGTAGGGGTGGATGCCGGAGCACACGTGGTCAATTCGATTATCCTGGTCACAATGTTCTCAGCGATTTAAGCCGTTCTCTATGTTGGCTCGCGCACACTTTACGGCCTTGCACAAGAAGGGCGTGTCGATCGTATTACTGATTATCATAAATCTCATCGGCTTTCTGTCTCTTCTCAACCTCTCATCAGGTGCCGGCGTTGTGTACACATGGATCATCTCTATCACTGGCGTTGCAACCTTCATCACTTGTGAGTGCTTCCACAGTATTCCTACAGAACAACGCGGCCACTAACACTTTGCCCAACAGGGGGACTGATTTCGCTCAACCACATACGATTACGAATGGCCCTGGCCGCTCAAAACGTAAGCGCGGACGTGCTACCATTCCAAGCTCCGGCCTGGCGGTTCAGCGCTTACCTTGGACCTGCTGGTAACGGATTCCTCATTTTCTTCAAAGGATGGACTGCGTTTGCTTGGTGGAATGTCGAGGCATTCTTCTAAAACTACATCGTCCTAATCCTTTTCTCATTTTGGCCGCGGGATAGAAGATCGTGAAGAAGACGAGACTGGTTCATCCCGAAAAAGTCGACTTGGGAAATGCGAGAATAATGATTCAAAAGTGGGATGTAACAGAGCTATCGGATGCAGAACGATGAATTCCATTAAATAGCGCCTGTATAAGATACGTCTAATAGCAACCCGGCCTGCGGTACACCATTGAGAAAGATACTACGATATTGTTCCATTGTACCGTCATTGAATTCTAAACCACTGGCCGAAGGCGCCAGAAGGATCGAATTGCTTCTTCAAAGTTCTCAGCCGGTCCAGACTTGATCCATATATCGCCGACGGTTCCTCATCACCATGGGCAAAGTTGATATACCTAAGTTTCGTGAGTAAATAAACATAAGCTATCGCAGAATATTGGAAGGATGCCTACGTGGGATTCACTGTTGCGCTGGATGAGAAGCTCCAGATGTCCCTGACTTTGGAGCCGAAGCTTTCCGCCTCAACATCCAGTGACGCATCCTCATACCACGGGATAACAATTGCCTGGGCAAAGGCTTCCTGGCGGAGTGCATCTTGCATAGCTGCGGAACCAGCGGGCACTGACTTGGCGGTGGTCAAGTTGTATCGCTCAATAAGCACGGCGGAGTTTTGTGCGGTAGACTTGCTCTGGAAGCCAGTGTATAGCGACCAAATTTCAGGCCAAGTGTCTGGCTTCATGTTGTTGATGGTAGTGCTGAAAGCCGGCTTGCGTCCTCCACGAGCGCAGAAGTTGTCGTTAGCGGCATTCCATTGCGTGTAAGGTGTGACGGCACTAGAGTTCGTCAAAGGTCCAAGGTTGTAGAGAGGTGCGAATGCCTCATGGCCCTGTTGTTCAGTCCCCTCGCGAAGGAACCCAGTGACGAGAACCGTTGGTGTGTTAGATGCATCGCCGGAGTTAGTCAGTACGAGGTAAACGACTTGTTGCGGCAGGAGTCGGAGGTCTTGAATTGCTTTTGCGACGTCGGCGATCTTTGAAGGGTCGAAAGTGAGAGACATGATCCAAGAAGTGCGATTGTCGGTCGGGAACGCGTTGACCGTAGCATATGTAACGATGCCGAAGTTAGGAGCAGCGCCACGCAGAGCCCAAAAGAGGTCAGGGTTGGATGTCTTCGAGACGGTGAGTGCCTCTCCAGCAGCTGTGATGACTCTCATCTCAAGGATATTGTCGACAGCAAAGCCATGTTCACCCATGATGTTTCCATAACCTCCACCAAGAGCCGCTCCGAGAGCCCCAACACAGTTGCAATTTCCAGTCTGGATCAAGACGCCAGCAGCATCGGCCGCTGTGATGACATCGCCGATAAGAGCTCCACCTCCGATCGTGGCCGTCTTCTTGTCCGCACTGATGTTGACTTGGTCGAGGCCGGCCAAGTTGATGAGGACACCGGTGGTGCCCAAATTGAACTGGCTGGTTGCCCAACCGTTGCCACCATTCTGAGGGAGGAAAGGGACGCCATTCTGCGCACAGTATTTGACCTGTTCGAGACACTGATGTGAGCCTTGACAGTACCCAATGCTCTGTTGGGCAGAGAGTGACGAACCACAGCCTTAAGATCTTTCTCGCACGTCGCGTTAACGACCACGGAGGGCGTGGGCAAATTGAAGTCACTCCAACGTTCTCGAACCTCGACAGCCACGGACGAAGTCGACACAAGACTGAGCAAGTCATCGGCCATAGATCGCGCACTGATATCAATGACAGCAGATGCTACCATGGTCAGGAACTGTACGCCAACGACTAGGAGCCGCATGGTAATAGAGAAACGAGAGCCAGCGCGGGGTTGTAACGGCGAGTAATTTTCAACGAGTAATAGTGACGGCCGCGGAGCTCCTGCATCCAGGCACAGCATTGAGATCTTAAAGGGTCTGTGAGCAGGGGCCCGCATGTTCTGCGCGTGAGATGCCATAATCTTTCCAGAAGCCCCGTTGTGCCCTGGCTAGATGACAGAACGCGACTGACGGATATGAGTTGCCGATTGCGTCAACGTTCGTTGCCCTTTGTACGCCTGCAGGTGGCTGGTCAAGGACTGGGGGCGGGGGCGATTCCTCTCCATCCCGAGTCACACAGTCGTATTCCAGGGCTTGCAGGCTTCACATCCGGGGGCTTGTCCGAATATTTCTGTCGTACGACGCCAATCCAACCAGTCATCAAGAACCAACGTAGGCTTCGGAATGGAAGCCCCCGAAATTGCGCATCTGCAGTAATCAGGGCCATGGCGAGAACTCCCCCCCCCCACGCATGGAATGTTACGGGGTCAGGCCTGGTTCCGAGGCATTCGCGATATCAGGCCCACCTCGCACATCGTGTTGCACTTGCAGAGACACCTACCCACCCTTCTGATCAGTGCAGCGATTCTCCCACTCCACTATTCCTCCCCCATATTGCGGACGTCGAGGTTATTTCGACAACGGGAGCATATGGCTTTTGGCCCAGCTTCCACTTTCTCGATAAACATGGGCATTGATGGCCGCTCAAAAATATCTCCGGTTGCGTCTTAGGCTACCGCCATTTTCAATGATTAATCAAGCAGTCTGATTATCGCACGAGTTGGTGCGGTACTTTGCACTCTTACCCCACAGTTGAAACTCCGAATTGCGACGCCGCAACGGTGAACGGCGAAGGATGAAGACCACCATGCTTGAAGAATTGGTTAGGTGGAATGCACCAAAAGTCAATACGCATCCCGCGGGATGACAGGAGAAAATTGTTGGCGCCGCGAAGGCCACACAAACATGCTCCCCGAGTTTGGGTGCACTCCACGTCCATCATTGGCCTTGAAATTTCTTAGGGAATATCAACATTGAAAACCACTTGAAAGGTGTCCTACACACGAACTCGCCTGAGACCATGAAGCAAAATGCAAGGACGCTCACACACCCCAGTATCCAGAACATCTCTCGACGTGTTTCCAGTGTGTCCACATCATAGTGCGACCCCGTGACTCCTCAGGTTCGCCGTACTAGAGTTATCGGACGACTCAATCGTCAGGTGTACGGTTGTCTCTCTCACGATGTCATGCTCTCTTAGCGACTCTGACCTGGACAACCCTGCATTTCGTGTCAACTCCAGCTCGTCTAATTCCTCGTAAGGCGGCGTTCTGAGGCTGCTTTTCCGAGCTCCATAGCGTCGCGAAGAGCCGTATTCGTATGAACTGTTTCCGGTTGCGACGGGTTTCGGGAAGAAGTGCAGGTAGATCGGCCTTAGAGTAGGCAAACAAGCACACACGATAGCCAAGGAAAGTTCAATGTTCGTCCAGAAGAAAACAGGGGCCGTATAATCTGCAGCCTGAAGTTAGGAGAGGCTACCATGCGATAGCTGCGAGGCGTGGGGGCAATCTTACAGATGACATCGTTGGGGTGTTTGACGTATTCTTCTGCAATCGCAAATGTTGCTATGACTCTCGTAACGCTCACAGCACATACTCTGTGCCTCGTCAGCCCTATTCAACGCCAAACGCCGGTTGGGGGAAGTTTGAGACGTACGCAGCGCCCAGTCCGAGCATTCCGATCACCGCTAGCTTCTTCTTCAAGGGCATCCTGACCCTCACTACCATTGGAATCGGCAGCAAAAGAACAGCAAAGTCGGCGACGACGTCAGTGAAAAGTAGAGCCAAGAACATAGGAACCGTCTGGACGCAGGAGTTTCCGTAGTAAGGCTCGATGAAAACGGTGATTGGGAAGCATGTGAAAAGATGAGAAAAGAAAAAGCTGATTGTCCATCCAATGACGAAAGCAAGTGCACCGTAGACAACATACTGAAACCGGCGGCTTGGGAATAGGTTGTGGTACAACACGAGGATTGAACATTTGACGAGACCCAGTCCGAGGATAGATATCATGTTCAGGGCAAACTTTGTCTTGAAAAGATGGAAAAAACAGTTTGTCAGAAAACCCCAAAACTGAGTACTGTCAAGTTAAGCTTACTTCTTCAAAAAAGATGAGCCCCGGGTCGTCCATGATCGGCAAGCCGTCGGGAAAGGTAGGCTGATGTTGGCCTAGATGTCCGTGGATTGCCGCTGCCCAGACTGTCAGGCTCGCAAACTCGAGTCTCTGAGAATGCCATAAACTCACTAGCTAATTGCAAAGTACAGCAGGTGATGGAAACCAGCTGCCAGCATTTCAATCAGTATCATTGGGGTGATTTTTGTTGTCGAGGAACTGACTAGCGCTGATCCTGCCAGGTAATCGTCCCACGCGAAGCGCTTGACGAGTAGCTTAGCCCACATTCGAAATCCGTAGAAGACTGTCGGGATAATCATGAATCCTATGGCTAGGCCGACCATCTGGCTCTTGGTGTAGTCATGGTTCATCGTCACCATGGTGGGCGAGTTGGGTAAATTCCTGCCTTTCGGTTGAAATGATCCCCAGCTTTGTGGTCGGCAAAATGGGAAAGTCTTGACTGATGACTGCTCCTGCGGGAAACAACCCGTTCGAATGCTCTGTGGGAGATAGTAGACTAAGTATCAACCTCAGCGCCGGCACCATTCGTGGCCATGGTGATATCAAAGGAAAGCTGTTCTGTGCCTCCCCAAGACAGGCTGTCATTGCTAACTCTTCCACGAAAGACCCCTGTCCCTCCCATCTTACGTTGGCGTGGCATCTGGCACCTACCAAGTAGTAGTTGGGTTACTATGGCCGTCTTTAACGCCATAAAACAGGATAGCATGCAACTGGCTCCGGGCTGCGCCGCAGGGGATGATCTTCCGTGACTGATATTCCTCCGGGCTCCGGGCGCCCCCATGTACTAGCTTTCTCATCGCAGAGAGAGTCGACCATGATTGCAATCACAGACAGGGCCTTGAACGGCATGACTCGAGGCCCATGTTGGCCAAGGCTCCAACAACCTTGTCCAAAAGCCGTTGGGAACTGCGCCGAATGTCCGAATCCCACCCATTCCCAGGGCTGGAGGATAACCCCCGTCGGGGGCCGGGGCAGCAGGGGTTTGAGATACCGCAAGTCTTAAGTCGCCGTCCTTGTCGGCCAGGAGTTCCAAGAAAGGGTCGAGAGGCGAGCGGTGCTTATCCGATAATCTTGAAAACGATACTACATGCAATATCCTCCCTAAAAGATTATCTACTCATAACTTTACTCTTACTAGCAATTAAGCGTTAGCTAGGGGTAAATACTAATAACTTTCAAGTCTTATTGCGGAATAAGGCAGATTATAAGCTAGTGCAGATATATAGCCGTGATAAATGTTCAGGGGTCGTATTGTAGACGAGATGGGTCTCGTCGATCTCAAGCGAAGTATGCTTATCTGATCATCTCAGGAACGATAGACGAGATGGGTCTCATCGATCTCGAGGCATGGGACTAAACTTGCAACAATTGAGAGTGAGAATGGGGTCGAGATTGCCGTGCGAAGCTTCAAGGAATGACGACTCATCAGCAACATGTACATACAGAATCTTGAAAGGCTTCGTCATGGTATCTGTTGCGTGTCGCGGCGGACGGAGCTCTTGGAACAAGATCTGAATATCAATTATCAACGGAGCGTGTTCATGACGTTGTACCCAAGCCGAACTCCGTGTCGATGACCAAGTTCTCCTTTTACCCTTTCTGAATCAATCACGGGACATGCACTGAGTGATACCGTGTAACGTCCAAGCACTGTTTGTCACCGCGACGCAAGAAGATAGCGAGCAGGGGAAGTAGGAAAGTGGTAATCATGTTACCGTTCCCCGACCGGTAGTGGTCTGGAGCCTACCAAGGGCATTATGCGCCACATCTTGCAACATGGTTCCATCATCACTATTGGTCCTGTCACCAGCAGCTGTGTTCCGAATAAGAAAATTTCACCGGATTTCCTTGGAGAGATTGAGATATCTAGCAGCCGCAGTGTATGATTCCTCTGCAGGCTGATCTGAGGTCTGCGCGATGAACGTGTGCCGTACATTCCAAGTTACTCTGACTTGGGATTTTCTATCTTGTGACCTCTCCAGAGAATCCGATCTTTCTCCCTAATCCGAGCTCGCCGGCTTCTAAAAGTTTCAAACTGAATGATGCCGAATATCCTTGGCATTGCAACATTGCTGTGTGCATCGACCCGCGCGGAGTACGACCTGGCAATGATACATGTACCATTGCTGCAGCCCCGCTTTGGGAGGAGTTATTAATGCTCGAGAGGGACTGTAGCCTTGCAACCAGGCTGCTATCATCCGCAGCTCAAACTTCAGAACAAGCTCGCGGGTAAAGGGGGGCCAGAACCATCGTGGATCGTTGCGAAGAGCCCGCAGCGAAGAGGCTCCATTTTGCTGTGAACGTGACTCCCAATGGGTTACAAAGAGAATGAACCGTAAAAGCTGAATAAAACAAATGAAACATAGGGAAACTCGTGCCCGAATCTCAGTCGTTTCCAACATTGGAGACTTCACCGGCATCAATTACCCAGAGTAGCTGTGTTCCTCAATCACATCGAAAGTCTACTTTACTCCTCTAAACTAAGCCGACTTCACATGTGCCTGAGGGGGATGCGGTCTCTACAGGGTCATACAGTCTTGCTGGTTACAGATTGTAACTGGCTCCGTCACTTGTGCACCACAATAATCGCAAACAAGTTCATCCATATTGTAACGGAAGAAGTCGCCGGATTCGACTGCAGTGCGTATGTTTTCCGCGGAAAGACGAGATCGCATTCGTTCGGGGCGCCGTCATACAGAAGCATTCAAATATGAATGGGAAAACCGCACTTGACGATACAGCCCCTCACACCGAAGTTGGTCATGCTATTAGGCTGATACTGGCTTTGCATTCTACATGTAAAACTATTGACTGTGTCCAAGTCACCGGTGTCATCACGTGGCGGGAACGTCCTGCCGACAGTTCGAACGTAGATCAATGTTGTCCTAGCTGTCCTGCGGGCGCTCCCGAATCAATCGCTCGAGGCCGGGTTCATTTTCGGACTCCGTTTCGGGTTGGAACTGCTTAGGAGCCAGAGTGTCTTGTAAAGTCACCCGTTCCGAGAGTCGCAAAGCCGATATAAGCGTCCAATCATTCTCAAGCCCGGTGAGGCCTTGGTAAACTTCGCAAAATCCTCTGATGACAATAGCAATATGATGACGTATCCCACCAATCCCACCCTGCTTGTACGAGACTGTTCCAACATATTGCAATCTTTCTCAACAGCAGAACCAAGAAGCTCCGAGTCGACTTGTGGATACCGCTGTAAACCCAGAACGCGCGGGTTGGTAAGCGCGCAGGATATCAATCAACGCAAATGAAGTGACCCCGCATGTTCATAGCACATTGGTCAGTTTACCGGCATTACGTCGAGTGCAGTACGATATGCGGAAGTGTTACTCTATTTGCCTTCAGCACGCGGATCATTTTGCCGTGCAATGTTACTTATCTCATCTAATCAGATCGAAGACTGGGCTCGCTGTGGAATCATCTACGGGACTCCCAGGGGCAGCTTGAGTGCGTATTCTCGATTCCAATCTATTACAGTCGACTTGTAAGGGCAGCTACCAGGGAGAGGCTTGCATGAACGACGGCCAAGATAGTTTGTCGGCCTAGGCCCTAAAGAGCCCCAAATCATCCCCGGCTCAAAAAAATAAACACACCGGCTCACAGCTTCTGTTGCAAATTCTCTCTGTTTATCATCTCCAGACTCATAGAATAAACAATCTCGAATTCCATTTCCTCAACCAAACACGTCAAAATGAAGTTTTTCCAGGTTTTGGCCCTTTCGGTAGGTCATCTCCTTCTCGGAAGCAAGTCCAAAGTTGCTGACTGGTGTTTTATCGAAGTTATTCAAGCTGTTGCAGCTCCTTCCAACTCTCAGGCTGAGCCGGAGCTTGAAGATCGCCAGGCTGCGTCTTCGAACCCTCAAGGAACTCCTCGGCGGTTGCCCTTAAGCGCCCAACATGTCGGCTATAGTGCAGTAGTACCGAGCGCTGGCTCTCAATCGGTCTCGGACAGAAGTTTGCCGCCTGCCTAAGACACAATCACTACCGAGTACGGCAGCATGAGAGATCAACCAGAGGACCAAACAAGCAACAATGTACTTCTGTTCTCCACTGCCAGGCAAAAGGATAGTGCAATAACGAGCGGAAAACATACCCAGATTACGCCCAGCTCAGACATTCTATTACATATATCTCTCATTACTATCTCATTACGTGTTCTTAGCCCTGTGGAATGAATTATCCTTTTCTGAACACTTTCATAACTCCGGAGGGTAAGCTCAACGAGTCCGTATGGCGACTGCGAATGTGTTGAAGATTGCTCTGGCTAGAGTGTCACGATTCGCCCACTGAGCAATCTGGAAGGTGCGGCCTTCACCTTGTATTGCAACGGGTCAGATGGTTGCTGTCTCGTTCAGCGGTAGGCCATTGAAAGCGACTGAACATCGCGAGTATAAAGTTTTCTCCAAAGACTGCAGTGTAAGTCCGTACAAGGCTTGAATCTTTGATCCTTTAAAATTGAGTCTGTTTTTTATGAAGGCGAAATTCGTTGGTTTAAAAAACGCATCGGAAACAGCCTGTTCATTGTGAAGCATGGGGTCATAACGATCAACCTCTTCGTCAGCGATTTGGAGCTGGATTTAGCCCGTTCAATCTCTCAAATGAATGTGGGTACTGATAAGCGCGAGGCCAGCCAGGAATCTAGCTTTGTGTTCAAGTACTTAAACTTTCAGAAAACCGCAAGTAATGTACATGTATCTCCGTTGCCCAGCTCGTCGTCAATAAAACGCTGAACACCACGAAACTACAACAACAGGTTGGATGCAACAGGTCACAAAGTCGACAGTTTCTTCGACTATCTTCCAGGCCCGGACACACAATCTGCAAGCACCATATTAAAAGCCGACTTGGCCCTCGGCGAAAATGGACCGAACCTCAGCTCGCGGGTCTACGTACATCACCACCGAGAAATTTGCCAGGATGCTCAATCGAGCAAATATCAGCTTCAATTCCGAGTACTCAGTCACGGAACCTCGTATTGGGGTATACGTCAGAGTTCGGCTCAGCGACCTGGATGACGAAACTGGCTTGGTCCTTGGAGAATGGTTACAGGAGCATCGAGACGATCGTGGCTTCCCTGAGTTTCCTACTCATGGCCCCCAGAAGGCAGGGAAAATCACTTTTAGGGTGCCTCTTGGCATGTGGCGTAAGCTGAAGGAACAGCCAGGCATCAGTTTCGTTGAATACCTTTTCAAAGAGGGTGGGCCAACAGTCATATGGTTCCCACAGAAAAGCGAAATGTCCTCGGAACCAAACGCCGCCACATCTTGAACCACCGAACGTATGATCGCTGTTTTCTGTTCTGTGCAGCGAGAAACGAAAAGAGGCCATGTACATTAACGAAGTCAAATTCATCATGTGTTAGCGGATGGTATGTTTTTAGCTCAAGAACGCATCTGGTAGACCCACACCTGGTTGACCCGCACGAGACTTCAGGATAGTTCAGACCTCTGGCAAGGCCTAGCAAATCTAATACTTTCCTTTGCCTCAAAGACTGGGACGACTTCTCTAAAAATAGGAATTTTATTTTTGGTAGCGTTCGGCCACAAACGCACCCGTCTGCCCTCTGGTAAACCAATTAACTTGCGGTTTTGGCAAAGATCTCAACCACGACCCCTCCATCTGCATCCCTGTCCACTTGAGCAGCAGTTGGGTCATAGATGATCCAAGCGGATCCAGCCTTCGAAACTTGCTCTTCATTGTGTGTGTTCAAGAGAGCCAGGACCTTGCAGCCTGCTGCTTTAGCTGTGATGATACCAGCAGAGCTGTCTTCAACGTCCAGTGTTTCGGACGCTCTGTCCAAAAAATTGAGCTTTTCAAGACCCAGTCGGTAACACGCAGGATCTGATTTACCATGATCAACTGATTCGGCCGTGACTAGATGACTAGGTATCCGATATCGGAAGAGCTATTTGCGACAACCACGTTTGAGCAAGTGGTTCTGATGCCGAGGCGACAATGGCCCAGGGATTCGAGAGACTTGCTACGTCTCGGAGAAAGTTCCGAGCGCCAGGAATCTCCTTGGCAATATTTTCGAACAGCTCGGGCAACTCCACCTCAACCTCTCTGACATCAAGAATTTGGTTAACGACGTTAGCGCTTCCACAGGTGTATCCAAAGCAATTTTAACCCCTAAACTTGCTGTTAGTAGTGAATTTTCCCGGTATTTTCGATTAATTGGATACTTAGTAAGATACCCCATTCAATTAAGATATAAATCACGTAATATATTATTATATAATTAAGCGAAAGTAAGGTTATTCTATGGTTATTATTTACTCTTCTAGAGATACCCTTATAACTACTCTTATATATACCCTGATAAAAACCCTCCTTGTAAAGGGGGATAAGTAAGGCGTTTACTTAAATAAACTAGGCAGGGGCGGTTCTATAGCCTCCTATAAGCTAGATCTATAAATGTATACGATATTAAGCTACTTAATTAACTGATGGATAAGAAGTTTACTTAATAAGGAGGTAGTAATAGCCTTACTTTAAATAGTTAAATTAAAGCTTATTAGTAAAATAATCAAGCGAGTGGAGGCGCTGAACGACGTCTTCAGGGATGAAGATCGATCTTATGAAGTTACTGCCTCATAAATAGAGACAGTCTTGTTTACTTGGGCAGGGTGGGATGTCAACTCACATTCCCAGTTCACCTTGTATAGCGGCGCAAGCTTTAAGGTATCGATGGTTCGCCTTCCATGTGCCGCTTCTGATATGGTTTCGGTTGAGACCCCCAATTCTTTCCCGATCCTAGCATGTCGTCAATATGAAATACCAACGCGAGCCTAGGACAACGCACTGATTCCAGTGTTGCATAATTGCTGCTGTAGAGTCGATACTAGTGTCATCCAGGTCAAATGAAATCGCGGCAAAACTTTGCCTCGTTAAATGCTCTTCATTCAAAACTGCAGTCTCCATAATATCCAACTCTCCTGAATCGACTTGAAACTACTTTGCTCGAGGTTGCAAGAAATTGACTGGGCGTGTCTTGGATTCAACTTCAATTCTTGCGGCGACAAATGAGCGTGTGCTTTCAGAACATTTAGTTGAAGTATCAGGAAAAGCTAGGGCTCTGGGAACTTTATGCAGAGAAGGAGATGAAAGAGCTTGATTACATGTATGTGTAGTCAGGGCCTTCATCAGGGTCTGCACAGGTCGGAAAGCTCGGATCTACCGAAAGAGGAAATCGGACTCCTCACGTTCAAATGGTAGCTTTTATGTCTCCTAGTATCACTTCAAACCAAAATATGACGTCTTCCAATAGCCTTTTGAACCAGTGAGAGCAAGTTGGAAGCTGGTAGTAACTTTACGTTTGGTGAACCTAACCACAATGTTCCTCATTAACTATCTCTCCGTTCTGAGACTGCTCTGTCTACAACTAACCATTTCGAAGCAGCAGGCCTATACTTTTGGTGCGACAACCAGCAAATACCACCGCTATCCGCTCTATGACCAAATATCGTATCTCCTAGCCTTCCTCCTCGGGTATGGAGTACCTGTTCACTATGCCTCCGTCACTGAGTTGTGCCACTTCGTTCTTTTCATCATCAGATTCTTCATCTTCGCTGGCGTTGTTCCCTCGACTTATGTAGGCCAACATCTCGCGCTTCTTTCGCTCCACCGCCGCCAGTGTCACCCCAACGCCCTTAAAGTAGCGTGACATTTCTCGCAGCTTCCGACAGAGGTAATCAACATCAGAACTGCTGACGAGTGACAGCAGGTCGTTAGCTTTGTGAGTCTGGCTCTTTTGCTTCGATTGCTGCTCTTCCAAAACGGTCGATGCTGAGACGAACAAGCCCTGGTTGATGAAGGGCGTGGAAAGGTAACCGGTGTTGTCTACAAGTTCAGCGGTGTTCAAGATCTGAACAACCTTTTGACAAGCTAGTAGCGCGGTCCTTGGCTGAGGAATACTGTCTGCCATTCTTTCGGACGCATGCTCTGAGCTTTTGCCCATGTTTGCTTGGGACAACAATATGGTAAAAGCGTAGAAGTATACGTGAAGCATCAAAAACAGACCAGCCTGCTTATCTGCAGCGGCTCTCCGGTAATTCTCAATGGTGAAAGTTAAGTCTGAGCTTAGGGAGTGGTACTGGTTCATGATGTTATCCTCGACTTTCGAAAGCTTTGCTCTCTTAGTTGACTCTTGCGAACCGCTCATCTCGTTGTGGTCGTCGCTCCATGTTTGGTTTAGAAGCTCGACGGCCTCGGAGAACGACAGCATGAACTTGGCAACTTGTGGAAAGATCATGTTCTTCATGGACACAGTTTCCACGAAATCAAGTTGCGTGGCCTTCATATCCTGCGGCGTTGGTATGGGCACGTCAACTTCCGAGCGCTTGAGGGTTGGCGGCCGCCCAGTAAGCAAAGACACGGATACATCTAGTACGAAAACCGTCCAGAACAGCATCAATTTGGACTTTGCCTGGTGAAGTTTGGACATTTCGTCACTTAGGAGTCCTTTCCCGTCTGGGCTTAGTGGTGAGCGATCCCAGAAGGCGACAGTCGGGGTAGTCTCTCTTTCGGGACTTCGATGCAGACCCATATCCTGGGCCATGCGGATGGCCATACCGGACAGCATCCATAGACCTGGGGCGTTCGGGTTAGTGTTTTAGCTCTTCCTGGATGCGCAAAGGTCTCTCGACATGACTCACCGGCCTCGTTGTTGTCCCCGAACTCCGCCCAAGCTAAAATCAAAATGCCAGAAACCACGTCGGTGGTAGGTATCGCTAGCAAAGACATGAGCTGCTCCTTTGCCCGTTTCAGGAAGTAAGCCCCATTCCGCCACGGATTGTCGCTTCCCGGTTCCTCTGCACTTGGGAAAACCTCAGAAGGGTAGAACCTCAACGTCACGGCCACCACAGAATTCAGGAGAAAGCTGGAGCACTGTCCAGATCGGATGTGGCCATGCAGTATGTGCTCGTTGATGAAGGGAAAGTGTCCCGCCAGACGATCAAAAAAGACATCGGCCACTCGGCGTATTGCTTCTACCGGCAAGTCGTAAGGCGAACCTTCAGATAAGACACCATGACGGGATATCGAGGACCCCTTTGTCGAGCCAAGCTTCCGATAATGTGGAGTCGACGCTCCGCGAGGACTCTCTCGGTCGGAGTCGCCATCGCGCTCTTTTTGGCGCGTGCTTACGGCAACGGACAGTTTTCTAAGACCTGGAAGAGCTGCGGTCGGACCAAATCGGCGATATAGCCGCAGGCGTATCGACTTGGAAGGCGGCATTGGCGTTTCAGTGGCGTTAATCGTTTGTCCTTCTTCCAAAATATTGTCCCAGTTCATGTTGCTGACATCCTCCATTCCTTCGAAATCAAGCACGAAGTCTTGGATTTCAGACCAGTCCATGCTTTCAATTGAGAGTAATTCTGGAGATGGCACGCTGCAATACGACTCCGGGATTCCAATAGCTTGAGATTCGGTCGGAGTCGATTCCGGCCCGTTCGTGACTTCGGTGGGTCGCCCTTGGTTCGACACGTCCCTCAGGTCATCTGGTAAGCTTTCCCGTTGACCGACGAATTTCTTTGAGGGCTGTTGCGGTGAATCTTGATCGCTGAATACGTTGCCCAGATGTTTCTCAGGCTCAGGCTGTTGGTGTTCAACCCCTCCAACAGCAATACTCTTCAAGGCCTCTATACCTTTGTTTTGTGATTGAGCGTCTCCGTCTATGACCCTCCGTCGTTTTCTTTTGTCGACCGTATCCCACCGACATTCGATGTCGGCCAGTTGACAGGCTTGGCAGCGAGGAAGACCAGAGCGAGGCTTATCGCAGTGGAAATCGAGGCGGTCCGGGGCGATGTCACACTTCACCTTCCGGGAGCGACATGTCTGGCATGCCGTAGAAGGCAGACCGCTTCGTCTACGAATTCGTTCATTCCGGTTATTCGAGTTAAAATCGTTCATAGTTGAAACGCGAAAAGTAAGTCCCTTGGCTTTCCGCGGAGATTGCAAGTCCCCATCCGCTGGTGACTTGTTGTTCGACATTCTGCTGCATCTTATGGCCTTCTAACGATCACGTACGGAACACAACAGCGGGTATGTGTCGAAGCATGATGGTTTGGCTCAAATCCTGACACAACGGCACTGACGTGGAAATTGGGCTTGGTATGGTTGGGCCGGCGCTAGGTGCAGAAGTGGCGTCGGTCACGTGTCAGACTTCAAGACGACGAGGCATGACGGGCACGCGGCTTCGGGTTGCAGCTCAGTCTCTCATCTCCTCCAAAAGATTTTTAAGGTTAGTAGTAGCCAGGTCTCTGGGGTATTCTGGCGAAACGAATGCATTTGGATATCTGAGTGCTCATACCAGGGCAATTGCTCTTTCTCTCTTGTTGGCGATTGAGGTCAATAAAGATCAGAAAGAACACTGACTCAACATTTAACAGCTGTGAGTTCGAATAGTTTCTTGCTCAGGAGGATGCTTTTTTTTTTTTTTTCATTTTATCTTCGGGTTAAAACCTCATCAACTCGTATGGTCGAAACTCCTAGGATTTTCCTGCCGAGAACCTAACAGTTGATATTCCCAATGAGCTGACGCGATTGTCCAAATGTTCGTCTTGATGGACTGGACTAACTATCGGAGCTACCGGATGAGGGAACCGGGGATCGACGCTAGTCCAGGTCTAGTATGTATGCCCGGACCCGATCCCAGCCAACCTGAAAATAGATACTTCACCACACAGCCCATGGTCAGGGAAACCAGGGATTGAAGACGATCAAAAAGAGCGATCTCAATTTGATGTAGTGCTAGGAATTATGTTTAGCAAAGTCCTCCGACAAGGAGTAATCGTCGGGCGTAAAGTTCCGCACAAACCTACTTGGAACTGCGGGGCTCCGGTAAGTAGTGGCAGTGGCGATAGCCTCAATTGCAGTAGTAGCGACGATGTGGTAGCAGGGGCGGGCGAGAGGGCATTGCGATACAGCTAGCTGCATATTAATCGTTAATCGTGGTTAAATTATTCATCCAGCTGAGATTGCCGACTAAACAGCAGTACAACATCCCTCACCTAAATTACTACTAACTGCTAGTACCTTTATCTTTATCGAATCAATGGTGTTTTATTTATTCAATGTCCCCAACCTACTTACCGGAGGCCCGCAGGTCCATGTAGGTTTTGTGCGGAACTGTACGCCCGACGATTAGAGGCTAAGCCGGTCTCAGTCTTGTCACTGAAAATCGATGATGTTGCATTAAGCGGGAACTCATGCTAACGAATGCGGCGTCGTACTGCTATTTACGCACTCTCATTATTTGAACTGCCATGGCGCAATATCTCCCGAAAGAAAGAAAGGAGCAACGAATAATCCCGTTTCAGTCTCAGATAGTGCCGTTTCGACACATTGCAGGGCCAAAGAAAGTCTTCAAGATCTTGAAATTGTCTGGGCTTTGACAGCACCCAGCTTTTATGAACTTTACTCTGATCCGCTGACTCTTATACTTGCAAGAGACTTGCAGCCAATAGCATCTCCATCAGTGGATAATATGGGGACATGGAGCATTGTACAGGAGGGAAATGCCCGTACACAGTTCAGTTGTTCATCAAAATCACACTTTGATCGACAAGCTGTTCCAGTCCTAACACAGCTAAGCCATAATTAATTATTGCCAGAATAGCACCTATTGTAGGATGCCGAATATCCTTAGACACAAATGCGGATTCAACAAGGACAAACCATCTAATTGAGGAACCCAAACACCACATTTGCTGAAGCTCCATTCGATTCTTGCAGACGATTTACCGTGCGGCGCGAGCACGGTATACATCTAAGCATGACGTTGTATTGTGGAACAGGCCAGGAGGAACCACTTATTGTTAGCAAAGATTTCACGCGCTCGGGGGGGTTTTTTTTTTCCCCTTTAGTGAGGGGCAGTTTGAACCCCGCGATGCGTCAAGGGCAACGAGACTTGACGATTTTAGTCACGTAGCATGTCATTCCCTAACACCACCTGGCTAGGATTCATTATTTCTCACGTCATTCAGCCAATCCAGCCCCCCCAAACTATCACACCCCGGGGCTGTCACTTCCTCGTGGCTTTCAGTCACCATGGCGACCCGCAAGGACACGAACACAGTTCACCTGACAGCGCAAGAGGCTGAGCGCATCCGAACAACCCTTCAAAGCAACGTGGACAAGCGTGCCGGTCTTGTTGGCCAAGCACGAGAACCAAGAGATGCTCATGGCGCTATCAGCCAGGCGACCGGCGCATCCCTCATGCAGGATATGGGCAATATGACGGGATCGAGCGGCCAAGATACGCTGCCTGCTCTCGGCGTCGGACAAGCCTACCCGCCTTCCACAGCCTCTCTCCGAGAGCTCGAGCCAATGAGCCTCGCTGATCTCAAGATGGAGACTCATCACAAGGGTCGGCGACTTACGATTAAGCGTGCGGCCCCAGTAGTCACGCACGCTGCTCGGTCGTGGACCATGGTGCAAGATGAAGAGGCGAAGGAGACGGAAAGACTGGAGATTTGTCTTCACAAGACCATGCACGGCGGTGAGATCCTGGAAGCGGCAACACTTTTCGATATTAAAGAGCCTTTCTTCACCTTGACTGAAGAAGGCGAGGCGACGATCAGGATCGATCATCCTTCGGATCTTGTTCTCAGGACGGAGGAAGTCCCGGGCGCGGACGAGGCCGAGCCCGAGGCAATGGCAAAGAAGTGCAAGGACTTGGGCAATGAAGCTCTTGGGAAGAAGAAGCTATATATGGCTCGAGCGAAGTACACCCAAGGTCTGGAGTTCGCACACAGAGATCTCGACAAGGCCGCAGACCTGGCCCGAGACATCTCACGCAACCGCGCCCATGTCAATCTCCTACTGAGTCGGTGGGACGACGCGATCGCAGACGCCAAAGCCTCTCTCATTGGCAAGGATGATGAGAGGTCGAAGGAACTCGATAGCAAAGCATACTTCCGCGCTGGTACTGGAGCATACAACCTTGGGGAATACCAGGAGGCCAAGGTTTTCTTCGAGAAGCAACTGGACCTTGCTCCCGAGGACAAGGGCGCGAAAGCAAACCTGCGCAGGCTGACCGTGCGTCTTAAGGAACAGGCAGAGGGATCTCACGACTTCAACAAAATCAGAGCTGGTCTGTCTCGAACCTCGCCACGAGCGGATGCAGCTACTTACAATGGTAACACGGAGGTGAAGGACAGCAAAGGACGCGGCCGTGGCCTCTTCGCAACCCGTGACATCCCATCTGGGAACATCATCATGGTTGAGAAGGCATCAGCTGTCGTCTGGGGCCACGAGAGCGACGCCCTCACCGGGATGACCTATGATGTGCGAGACAAGAAGATCAGGGTATCGCCGATCGGGTTGACAAGGTCGATAGTCCAGCGACTTCTGAACAATCCTTCGCGGATTGAGGGTGTCGTTGATCTTTGGGGGGACTATCGTGGGGATGGTAGAGCTCTCGTCAAGACCGACGAAGGCCCAGTCGTCGACGTCTTTAGGATACACGACATCGTCTGCCGCAACGCTTTCGGCGCGGACGACCAGCACCTGGGAGGTGTCTCCAAGACTAGCACCGGCCTGTGGGTGCGGGCTGCGTACATCAACCACTCTTGCGTTCCCAACGCGAAGAGAGAGTTTGTCGGCGACCTCATGGTCGTCCGCGCTGTCCGCAAGATTGCAAAGGGCGAGGAAATCTTCCACAGCTACGACGAATCGGGCGACTACGAGGCGAGGCAAGCGGCCTTGATGACGACATGGGGTTTTGAGTGCGACTGTGCTCTTTGTGCTGCCGAGAAGGACGACGACCCTGCAGCGAGAAAGAAGAGAAAAGAGTTGACGGCGGAGGCGAATAACTTCGTCAGCAATACGCACTGGGCCAACAACAAGCGTCTTACCATCCTCAAGGCCCAGCGCCTTGCGAACTCGATTGACGAGACCTATGCCGGTAAGAAGTACGAAGGCTTGCCTCGCCCCGCTTCGCAGGGCATAAGGGAATGGCTTGCCAGGGCGAATAAGTAGATCGCATGAAGAATTCCAGAAAGATTTCCATGGTCGAACAATTCCGTTCCTCTGCGAATGATCTCGTGTCTGAGAAAAAGAAGATGTCAGTGAAGACTAAGAGCCAGGTGCATCCGGTCGAAGCGATGCTAGGCGAGTCAAACAACGATCTGGTAGCCGACGAAGATCACCTGGTTTGATGCGAATCAGGCTATAGCATCGTCGCAGATGGCATAACTTGAACCCACTGTGGGCGCAGCTCTTACACTCACTACCTCCCTCAGGGCCCCTTTTTTTACTAACCTGGAAGACCAATATGAGTTTCCTTGGCTTCCCAAACGAGCAGCATTTCCACGTTACTTGGTGTTCCTGGTCGTTTCCACCAATGTCACGTCGACGATCAGCTACAGCACATCGGAAGCAGAGAATACCGAAAACTGCCGCCGTTCCCAGCTGTCACCAACGTGCTCGGCGTGGCGGCTGTGCCTGTGGGTTATGGTGCCATGTGCGAAATGTGCCTGCGAGCCAAGATCTGAAGTCTTCAAATGCCTCTTAACCCCTTTCCAAACCATCCAAGAAGCGAATCAGAGTTCAACATGATCCTGCGCTGACAGGCGGCCAGGGTGTATTCAGACTTGACAGGTCACCTTCCGGTTCATCCGTTCCTCCGGGGCCAAGGTCGCGCATCCGGGCTGATAACCTTGTTGGGCGTCCATGGTCATCCTGTACAGTTATACCGGGCGCGAGAAGTATCACTGAATCCTCGAATCCATTCGTTTATTGAGGCGACAATACAGTTATGTACCCCGCACGAATCCCCCACCATCGCCCGTTGTTCTTCCCATTTGCCAAGAGACTAAGGCTAGGTTGGCAAGAGAAACCTCCATTTCTCCCCTTTTTCTCCACGTTTGAAACCAAGCACAGCCTTCTAAAGCCAAGAAAACACAACCTTTGGACGAAACAGAATCGTTTCGATGCGCCTCTTTTTCATCGAGAAAAAAGCCGGAATGACACCGGGTGCTCAGACACCTAAACACTCGCCACTCAGCTCGGTGAAAACGCCTTTGAGCGATATGCAAACGAGTCAGTGCCCGAACCCGGATAACGGACGTCGCGATGACAGTCTACGGTATTTTCAGGCCCCTTTTGAGGATTCTCGATGAGGGTAGCCCCCCGGGCGTAGCCGTGATTTTAGTTGCTTGGCTTGACTGATTCATTCCTGTATCCATGCCGTCGCTTTTGCCTCTGTGGGCCTTCGTATTAGACTTTCTTGGGTTGCCCTGGTGCCGTCATCTGGATTGTCAGTCTTTGGATGCCGCAACCTATCATGGGAGGGTATTGCGGAACTCCAACCAGGGGCACACCCGCACGGTTGGTCGTGCGGATGATGCTTGTGTAAGGACTGGTTCGAATGCAAATCTTGAGTGAGAGTAAGGCCGCTTAAATGCTCCCGGCGACCGGTTTTTGCTCCGAGAGAGGTTTGTATGTGTGCTTGGATTACCTGTCATTCACCCGCGCGTTCTGAACTCAAATCTGGTTTTGGCCAAGTTCACCTCAAGCTCACCAAGTTGAAGCTCTGTTCTTGGATCGCGAATACTCAGCACAAAAATGGTCAACGCCGACGATATACTCGCCGTTCTGGCGGGCACTTACACTCTTCTCAATACATCCGCGTACGTCTTTCCTGTTAGACTGTAAATCCATAAACCGTTGCTCACACTTGACTCGTGTAGCACTAGCAATGGTGTGCCCGTCGAAGATCGCGTCTACGGCTCCAACCCCGTCGGCATTCTCACCTACAGCAAGTCAGGCTACGTAACAGCCACCATCACATCGACAGACCCCGAACACCGTCCCGGAGGCCTCACCTATCCATATGAACCCGACCAAACGGACGCGGAGTGGGCGCAAATCGGAAGACACTCTATCGGATACGCTGGAAGACTACAGATTAGCGACGCGATTCCTGCAACCACTACATCCGGTCAGCTTTTCCACGGCCCTCTGACAGTCGCAAATGTGCCATCGATGGTCGGGACCGAAGCCAGACGCAATTACACCCTGTTTGAGGATGGAAAGGTTCTTCTCATTTCATCGCAAAGAAATGGTGGAAACCGTGGCGAACTATGGTGGAGGAGATTGGATTAAGCATTTGACAAAGTTCGGGTCTACAGTAACTTCTTATACAAAGTCAATCATGAGTTTGGCGTTTCCTGTTAAGTTCATTCTATACATATATATATATAGAAGCGTGTTGACTTGAAATTTATGAGGAAGCTAGACCTGGAGAACCGAGAATCGGCCGTAGCCGCGTCACAAGACGGCCTGGCCGTGCATTCCTTGGGAGATTGGTGAAAGTTGGCTTCCTGGGACAGGGTAAATTGAGAGCCCAATCGGCATGTGCAACCAAAGTCATTGGCCGACGACACATCCAACCTCCTTCAACGCAACCAAGGTCAAGTTAGCGTGACAGAATACAAAATTTTCAAGGTTGAAGTCAGTAGCCGTTGTTTATCAACGCTCCGTCACCGTTGATCGACAAAAGCACATCACGTATTCACGGCTTGAAGCCTTGCCTTGGACTGCCAATATATCCTGGAATGAAAATTCCCGTCCTTTACGTAAAGGCCCATAACTACCGTCTCAATCCCATAGACAGTGAAGTGAGCCCACTAGTCAATAGCCTTGAGCACATACTTATCCTGCCAGTAGCGCTCGTTAGTAGGAGGCAGGCTACGGCGGGCTGTGGTCTTGCGCTGGTGTAGACGTGAAGCAGCCAAATATTTGCTGCGCTTTATCTGCGCAGCTTCACTTGTGTCCCTCTTGGGAATGCCGCCAAAGGCACACTTGGCACCGTTGAACGCGGCATTGGCGGCCGCCTTCCAAATTGCGGTCACGTCGTTGACCATCGGCAGGGTCCAGTAAAGCCGGCAGTCAGTGATCTCCTTGACAAACTGCGCGGGGATGCCGTCCTCGACATTATCCCTCAAGATTTGGTCACGCACGTTGACGGCGGCAGCCAGGCTGCGGTTCAAGGGGAGGTCGATATAACGAGCGAAAGCAGCCTTCTGCTCGTCGGTCGTGGCGTGCTGCAGAAGGTCGGTGGTGAAGCCGTAGATGGAGCTCCAGTCAAGGACCTGAGAGCCCTTGATACCACCAACACCCTCGATGCCACCCTTCTTAGGACGACCACCCATGGCGATGGACTTCACGTTACCATGAAGGCGAAGGAACTCGGAGGCCAGGGTGCAGGTGGAAGCGCAGACACCATCGTAGAGGATGATGATGTTCTCGGCCTCAAACGGCTGTGCGACATTGGTGAGGTTGCCGTATCCAGTGATCTCAATACCCAAACCGAAGGTGGCGTTGGTAGTGGTCAGAGGGTCGTTGAGGTTCCAACGCATCAGGTCGGTGTACGAAGTGTTCTGGAAGACCTGAGGGGCAAATTTGTCCTCATAGGAGGTGAAGGGCTGGTTGGTCAAATTCCAGTCGTAGCGCCAGTTGAACCACGATTCGGCGTAGCTGATTAGGTCGGCATCCGGGCTGTTGTAGACGTTCAGACTGTCGACAACTGCGGAGACGATCTCGGCTGCAGCGTTGAAGCCGTCATTCTCCTTCCAGCGGGAGTTACCCTCTTGGACAACAGTGGGGAAAAGCTGACGGAAGAAGTCATAGCCCTGGAGGATGTAACCACCGCCGTTCTGTTGGAAGTCAATAACAAGCTTGGTCTTGCCAGCGGCGAGAGCAGCGGCGAAGAAGTCGCGGGCAGCAGCCTGGAACTCCTCGGGGCTTTCGCTCTCAAAGGCAGTGAGGACAATGACAGCGACATCTTCGAGGCCTTCGCCCTCAAGGTAGTATCCGGAGACCACGCCGTCAGGGGTCGTGATAACGGGAGCGGGGTAGCCCGGGAGAACGGCACCTGAGCGGGTACTGTTGGAGGGTGTCGTGCTTGCAGGGGTGTCGATGGCGGGACTAAGGGGGTTGCAAAACTTGGCGTAGAAAGATGGGCCGTCGACGATGTCAGTCAAGGCCTTTTTGATCGTAGCGTGGTTCTCGAACGCGACCTCGGTGCCGTTCTCGAATGTGAGAGTAGTGTTGGCGCCCTGGTAGACGTAACTGAGACGAGTATGTTAGTACCAAGAAAAGCCACCGCTTATCACACGCCAGATGACTGACCGAATGCGACCGCCGGAGCTGAAGTAGCCCTTTGAACCGGTGGTTGCGAAAAGAGACTGCTCGAAAAATACGGAGTTGTAAGCCGAATCGGCGTCGCGGTTCCAATTGGCTTTGTTAATGGTCTCATCAAGGTACTTTGCGGCATCAATGCCGTTGATGAGCTTGACCGCGGAGGCTGTCTCCGGAGATGAAATGACATCCTCTAGATTTCCATTATGTTAGCAATGCAGCGCTCATCTCGAAGTCTCAATCTTATCTTACCGTAGATCTTGATCACTGGCAGAGATAAGCCATCCTCGCTAATGGATACGAGCGCACGCTCACGGGTCCACTCGAAAACAGCGGTCAAGAGGTCCGGGTAGTAAACAAAGTGGCCATCGTGTGCAGGGCCGAAGACGTCCTCATACAAAGCAGACTGGAAAGCGTATTCGCTGGCGTAAGCGTCGGCCTCGAGGTTGCTTCGGATGTTATTCAGCGCAGCAAACATGTCGTAGGCCGGGAAGTCGTAGTCGGCCGGGGGGTCCGCCTTGTAAGCCGCGTCTCCACAACAGTCAGTTTCTGATCGACCGAGAAGAGCCGCCGTTACCGTAGCTTACCACTCTGCCATTCCAGGTATGGTACAAGAGAGTCGACCAGGTCGATAGCTTCTTGCTTCCCGAGGGGAACTGAGTTCAAGCAGTCATACGCCAGCTGAGCGGGCACCGTGGGAGTGACTACGCGGAGAAGTTAGCATTTCTCATGCCGCGAACCTTTGCAGAAAACATACCCGTCGGAGCAGCAGCATGTTGAGAAGCCCACGCCGCGCTGACGACGGCGCAAGGCTCAGTTGGGGAGCCGTATGCGGGCGTGGTCGTCGTCGAGTTGGACAACGCAGCGACAACGTCCACAATGCTGACCAGCAAAGCCGACACGGTAAAAAACGAGCTTTGCATCTTGAAGTTGACTCAGATGGGACTGGCTTTGGGTCTGGTCCTCACTACGGCAAAGAGCTGGCCTGGATCACAGCATTGGGCGTGACGTCCACGCATCCTTATATCTATTGTTCAGTGACTGCCCTATCTTCTCATCGTCATCCACATTGTCCATGGAGTGAAATTCGGCCGCCGTCTGGGTCTTCCGATGTCACCATCTCGCGTGAAGTGGGCGGCGTTCGTCCCAATCGCATAAGCTTGTTTTGTCCTCACCACTTGAGCCGCTAGCTGTAGTTGGTAGGTCGTTGTGCAAGCCCAGGTTGCTCCGCGACTGGGGCCGCCACTTGCGCTTGCTCCGCATCGGCTGTTGAGCTGTCGCGAATACTGCCGACTCGGCAGTATTCAAAGCTGCAGGATTCCGTCTTCGGGTCGCGTCGATTGAGCATTTCCTGGTCATTTCTGGCAATATCGTTAGTGTCTCGCGTGCTGTTGGCGGGATCTTTTGGAGTGGAGCAAACTTCACCCCCATATCCCAGCATGAACGAACACAACGTGAGCCACACCACTTCCCGAAATCCCACCGCAAAAGGCAATGATTGACGACGGTTATCGACTTCGACACATGGCAAAGATGTGATTTGTTGGACGGAGGAAAAGCAAGGTGATTCGGGCGACGATTAAAAACATCCAAAGGTAAAGACTTGCGTAGGAATTGAACTCATCAGACCGCAAGGGTTGAGGGGCAAGCAGTATCCTTGCCTCCATTGGCTCGGTTCAAAAGACCTTCCTAAGACTTCGTGTCTGGTCTGGTAATGACTCAAGAAGGACACAAAAGCAGTGAATACCCAGACCAAGATCGTGAAACAATGAAACCAGTGCCACAACGCAGCTTCCTCTTAGATATGGATACCTAAGTTTACAGGTCATCTGAAACACTAGACCATTGTTGTCTGTGTAATCGGGTATGTGTCTAGGCATGTCTAGGCATCTGAAAGGTCATAGGCCGGCATCGTTTTCGGCAAATTTCAATCTTCCATCAACGACATGATCTGCCTCTCAACCTCATGCAGGGGGTGGAAGGACTCGGCTTCGGCTTTGAACTCTTCTGCTCTTCGCTTGTAAGCATCCGTGACCAGGACTTCGGCTAAAGCCTTTTCAAGAGCTTCGGGCCGAACGGGAGATTCGTCCAGGAATACACCCAATCCCGACCATTCGATTCTCCTTCCAATGTCGGGCTTATCGAACGTGTTCCCCGCCTGGACCATGGGTACGCCGTTGGAGATTGCATGCTGAAACCCTCCATAACCACTATTCGATACAAAGACATCGGCATGAGCTAAGATGGCATCATAAGGAAAGTAGTCTAGGACTCGCGCGTTATTAGGCAGCTTTTGGTCGGGGAAGCTGCTGACATCCAACGTTGCGCCAGCAACGCATAAACATGCAACAACAAGAACGTCAGATTTTGCGGAAAGAGCGTGCATCGTTGGAAGAATGAGTTCGTGATGGTCCAAGACTTCCGTTCCCTGGGCGACAAATATGATCTTCCGTCGCTCGGGCTTTGCCGCCCGCAGCGAAGCGCTGTTTGAGGTGATTTCGTGGAACCACGACGGATACTCAAGATTTTCTGGAAGTGGCTTTATAGGTAGAGTGCCTACAAACTTGATGCGGGATGGCCAATCGCTTGATGGAAACTCGAGCGTTGGCAGACACATTTGGAGTGTGATGTCGTGGCATATTGTAGTTGCGTCCCAGAAGGGGTGTTCGATGGTTGCCGGGAGATTTGCGTATAGAGATTCCAGCGATGCCTGGCATCCCATGATGCCCAAAATGTATCTTCCGCGTTCCTCAGCCGACTCGCTCCAGGTTTCTCTCAGAACGCGGATGTTTCTCTCTCTACCCTTCTCGGTGTTGTCGTACGGTAAACCCGATCCCCAAGGAGGCCGCTCTGGACTTGACCAGAAAGTCGGCACAACGCCAATCCCAATTGTCTTGACCTCTTCGCCTTCATCGAAACCTTCGGGTAGGTCCGTCCCCAACTTCAAGGCTAGGGTGCCCGAGAAGCAAGTGTCCGATAGGACGATAACTTGAGTATCGGGTCGTCGGCGGCGGATCCCGGCAAGAGCAAAACGTATTGATTCGAGTCCGCTGGGTAAGAGAGAAACAAAACCGCCATCAAGAGATGCGGCGAGCCGAGCTGCGGAATTTGATGCGTGTGCGATATCTGGCCAACGAGCTGGATCGTCCAACGTTGCCCAGAGTCCGATGATAGGGCTGAAGCGTGCGTCAACTGCTTCGATTGTCGTTTTCCACCTTTTGGTTCCCAACATAGTTACGTCGAATCCGTTTTGAGTCAAGTGTTTGCAGATTTGTAACGCTGGCCTCATGTGGCCCTCCCTCGGGGGGACAGCATACAAGATCGAGTAGACATCAGGCTTTCGTTTCACGGAAGGCATACTGGCGTGATTATAGTTGCTGGTTGGCGTGGCATCGGAAAGGGAACCTTTCGCCTAACGCTAAAATCTTCACCCTTCTCAAAAGCCCAAATGGCAAGCTTTTATAGTTATTTTCTGGCGGCGGAAACTGGGGGGGGGGGGGGGGGGGGAACCCTAGCAGATCCTAAATTGATCCGGATAAGAATAAAGTTCCAACGCCTTAGTGCCAATTTCTACAATTCCCCTTCCTGACTCGGGCTCATTGGACTATAGTGCACGGCGCTGCTAGCTCACCATGTTTCGGCGGAGGGTTTTGTAATAGACAAGCAAGCTCTCGAAACCTTTTGGGGTTGCTTCTTGTGCTAGTTGTAGTCAGATGGCCTTGAAAATTAACTGAAAGCAGTGCGTCCTGATCATACCACTGTTCATGCGTTTGGTGTTTTCTTGTGGTATCTGACGTTATTGCCTAAAAGGACTATCCAGGAGACAAGATGTCCCCTGTTTGGAGCCCGTTCGCTGGGGGCTTCTTCCATATCATTGGCGAAGCTGCGGGGTTGCTGATGATAGTTTGACTCGTGAGAAGCGATAAGGATTCGACATGCGTAAGAATGCCGTTATAACAGATGATCTAGCGAGAGTAGATCTTAGCCTTTCACAGACGTTGTTTCCTAATGATGTTTCAATAGCTGTCCTCAGACAACACGAGCTACGTCCAACAAGTTGGACGTTGATCGGCTCAGCAAAACTTCAAGCAAAGCACTTACTTGGAGGAGGTGCTGAAAGGGGTCTTATCGCAAGCGATCCATGACAAGACGAAGGCGATAGCGGAGAATCCAAAGATGCCGACAAACACCGCGTTGGGAGCGAGCGAGATTCTGTAGAGATAAAGCGACTGAGTTGCGTCGCACGTAGAGACAGTGCATGAATCGGAACTCGCCGTGCCGCCTCCCCCAGCTATGCTATCAGCGACATTGCTGTTGGAAGTAGTATTGTTGAAAGAGAACATTCTTGATACTCGATCAGATACGAACAATACGGCGACAGAAGTGAGTTCAAACAAAAGTTCGAGAAACTGGGAACCTGACACCTGAGTGACGATAGTCTCGTGTAAATTCAGCTTCCGAGTCTAAAGGCAACTCTCTTTTGTATGAAGAGCAGTTGTGAAGAGACTGTTCATGACCATAAGTATTTCAGCGCTCCGTGTCGGCAGAGTACAATCTTGGGCATGCAATCTGTGCCTCCGCCACAAGATTCGTCGATGACTGACACTCATGAAAGTTGCCTAGAACAAGAATAGAAATTATCAACTTGGTTTGCTGAACTCGAAACAAACCAATTGGTCCTCGTTGAGGAATGGGTATTTCACAGGACCAGACGAGCGCAAGTCAATCTGCGTTTACCTTGCTGCCGCTGGAGACTTCATCAGAGACTTCAAATTCGCTCAAAGCAATTGAAAGATAAGTCTGGCAACTTTACATCGTCCTTGAACAGCAGACTTAGTTGAATGTGCATTGTTCGCTGCATCTGCTACCATGTTCCATCTCACCAATCGCTCTCTGCATAAACGGTATGCTAAGACAGTTCTGTTTCACGACCTTTAATGAAGGGCATATTCTTCAGAGCTCCCGCCGCGTCCCATGCCTATATCGAGAATCCGGGGTCGTTTGGAGTTTGCGCTCCTGGCTCGGAGAGCTGCGGTGTGGTTGTGTGTCTCTTCTCCCACCTTCCGGTCCATGTCGTAGAAGTGTTTCTCGGTGCGAGCTGTGGCATTTGCGGATTTCTTGCGCTGATTTTGGAAGTATCCGTTGCCTTCCAGGTTGTTCCATCCCTATGAACTCTTAGATGATGCAGGGATGCAAACGGAGAGATGTTGTACCTTTGCTCGCAACTCTCTCAGCTCCGCGAATTCTGGGCAATTGTCGGTGAGATATTAGGTTCCCATCGTTCGGCGCTTCATGATCGACTTTACCTACCCCGTTATTTACAATCGTCGAATTATTCAGCTGCTGGGCCGGCTAATTGCCCTGGAAGTCTTTGGCAGACGGAGCTCCCGATGAAGCCATGGTAATTCTTTCTCTGAATAGGTGATGTTGATGGAGGCGGCAGGTTTCTCCTGGGGCAATGGATCGGGGTTCCCTTTTGTAGGCGACGTCCCACAATAGACACGGCATCCGTTGAGGTTGCCCCTTCCAGTGGGAAAACTGTGTTGGTTGCGGTAGCTGCGACTTTGTTTGTTGTGGTTGACAAAAGTGATAGAAGGCATACGACACTAAGCTTCCATATTGTCAATCCGGAAGTTGTGGAAACTGCCGGCTTGAAGCGATTTTAACTAGACAAGGAAGGACGCCTTATCAAGCTTTGTGACAAAGCAAAGCATATGTAAAAATTAAAAACATTTAGTTTGAGTTAGATCTCTAGTTATTTATAGATAGATGCTAGGCCTTCCAGAGCTTAATATTGCCTTCAATAAGGAGATAGTGAGAATAAGATAAGGCAGTGGTATATGTTGTGATGAATACCAGCTTTATTCATAGTTTTCCATGACATCATAAGAAACCCAGAGTAAAAAATTGAAAAATAACGTCCAAATGCAAATCTGGAAGCTGCTTTGTTCTTAAGTCTCATCAGCCGGTAAAATTGCCCGCATAATTACACGGGGTGTGCTCAAAAGCAACACCCAGAAAGAAGTCCTCAAAACTCGAGCTGGAATACCACCACCACTACCTTAGACTTTCAAAGTACCAACAATAGCAACCCCAAACGCAACCCAAGCCCCTAAGTCTGTAGTCAACATCCTGATCCAATTAACCCCCAACCACGCATCCAACTTCTCATTCAGATCCTCCGCACCCTCCTCCGCCTCAACCAAAGCCTGCACACGCGGGGCGACGAGCGGGACGTACGCCAGATGCCCCAGCGACAGGCTGGTTCCCGCAGCATACCACCAAAACGTGCCCTTCTCCCGCAGCGCGTCCGGCTGAACGCGCAGATTGGCGACCGCCGTCGCGGCGGAGACCGTAAGCAGCCCCAGCACGATCGGGAGTCCTCGTTGGAAAAAGGTCTTGAAGTAGGCCTGGAGCACCGCCTTGCTCTTGGGGCGGACCTCAGGGGCGTTGAAGACGCCGAGGAAAAAGTGCTGGTCCCACGCGTAGAGGAGCGTGCAGGTCGACGAGACCAGCGGCGCGGCGCGGAGCGCGACCAGGGGGTCGAAGATCAGGCGAGAGGCCATGGAGTGAAACGCCAAATGGGTCAATGATGTGGGTTTTTGATGTCCAAGACTCACAAGACCCAAGAGAAGAAAGAGAGGATCCGAAGAGAAGAACTTTGGGGGAAGCTGGCTCCTTAACAAGAAGTCTTCTGCTGATGGGGTCGGGGCCGGCGGCTTATTCTCCGGCTTCGCACGGGAGGGTAAGATCGGTTCCTTCGGGGAGTTCCCGGCGCCATGACCCGTTCAAGTTGCGCGGTTCCCCACTGAAAATCAGGCGACCCGGGCGCGGGCTTACAGTTCGGTGCGACATTTTCGGGCCGATTGGCACCAGCGAGGCCGGCGAATACACCTACGAAACAAATGAGGACGATCACGCACAAGGACTGGCAACAAAGACAGAGATCGTTGTAGAGACAACGAAAGTAGGCACAGACACAACAATAAAAAATGATACTTCGCCAAGCTATTGAGCCATTTCGTTCTGCATATATGTCCATTGTACCCAGATTCCTAGCCAAGTCGCGCCATGAAATATCATGAAGCCCAAAGGATAGTATCAAGCTCCAGCCAATCAACAGTAGCTGCGAAGAGCGTCCTCGTAGCCAGTGCCGCCTTTCAAGTGAATGTCAAAACTGGTCTGGACATCAAGAACCTGTCGAATGTGCTCCATGCTGAGAGGAACGCCCTTGTTAACGGCTAAGGCCTGGGCCGTTCGGACCGTGTTCTTGATTTGCCTGCCGTTGAGGTCGTATTTGGCAAGGTTGGTATAGTCTTCCTCGGCAAACGGGAGGAGAACCACCTTCTCAAGGACGCGGACTCGCTCAATGAAGATCTTGAAAATGGCCTTCTTGGCCTTAACCGTGAGACTCTCGTACCTAAGGGCAATGTGAATTCTGGATTGGAACGCGTCATCGAAAGTCTGGAAACAAGTGTTAGCGGTAATCTGGAGTAAGGACAGGAATCAGCACGCACCTCGACGCGGTTTGTCGTCAAGAAGAGTATACCCTGGAAGTACTCCAGCTGGCGGAGGAAGATGCTGACCAGGGCGTTTCTGTTGATCTCGTGCAGGTTCCTCTTTTCGAGGAAGACGTCGGCCTCATCGAGCAAGAGGATAGCGCCCCAGGCGTGGCAGATATCCAGAATCTTCTGCAGTTCTTGCTCAAGGTAGCGAGGGTCCGTACCCAGCTCTCCGGCCGATGCCATGTAAAGAGGGCACTTCAGCAACTCGCTTATTCCCTCCGCGGTCAGGGTCTTGCCGGTGCCAGGGGGCCCATGAAGAACAGCGACTAGGCCCTTGCCCTTGCCCTGGATCACATCGTCGATGCTCTCCGTCGCGTGGTACTTGTGAGACTCGACCAGAGCCTTGACGATGTCCTTTTGCTTGGGCTGGAGGACCAAAGACTCGTATGCAGTATCGTTCCATTGAATATCCTTCACGCCAGACACGGTGAACTCAAGCCATAGCTTCTCAGAGAAGGAGAATCCGAGAACGACAGGAGACGCGATGAGATACTCCTCGTCAGAAAACTCGAGAACTTCCTTCTCGGTGTCCGTCTTTGAGACATTAGTGGCGTCGTCATTGTTATTATTGTCGCCATTGCCGTCGCCGCCGTCTGTCTCCGGCTTATTACTGCCGTCGTCGAGGCGACCGAGTGGCTGCTCGGAATGTGCTGACTCGTCCATCTCGGACTTGGAAACCTGGATCATACGAGCCTTACCCTTGGAGTCCTTGACGATCTTGATGACCGTTTTCTCACAACCACCCTCGTCACTATCACATGCGCCGCCATCGCCGGAGTCACGCTGAGACTTTTCGTCGTCATCTTCCTCGTCGTCAGACAGAACATCGTGATCCTTGGGCCGCACTGCAGAGACTTGGTAGTTGGGGTTGATGCGACGATGGACTGCAGGGTCTATCATCACGCGGCCGTTAATGTTAACCTTGATAATGGCCTTCTTCTTCTTGTAGTACGCGAGACCAACATGGCTCTGGTAGTGAACACCGCTGAGTTTAACAAACTTCTTACCGCGTGCAACTAAAGAGGCAACAGCCGAGTCCTTGTCCTTGTGATAATCGAGGGGGTACGCGTTGAGGCTGGTGATTTTTCGAGCTCCGCGGAACTCTGGGATTTCTTCGGCGAAGGAGCCGTAGCCAAATTGTTTTCCATCGAATTCGAAGTACTTTCCGTCGACCCAGTAGAAGTCTCCCTTCACCATACTGCAGTGACGCTCTGCCTGTTCCACCTTGAAAACGCGGGGCTCGTCCTGAATGCCGTAGGTGGACGTGTATACGAGAGTGTTCGGCTTCCAGAGTGCCCACAGCAGGTCGAATGTGATGAGGCCGTTCTCCAACATGGGATACAGGCTCTTCTTGACCTGCGCATAGTCCTTGTCGAGATACTTGAGTAGAACCTTGAGGTGGGATCTCTTGCTGTCGATGTGTTTCTGTTGCTTCTTGCGTTCCTTCCTGTGCGTGGCAGCTGGCTCTTCCCTTTTCAGATTTTTGCAGTGGGCGCGAAGATCCTCGAGATACAGGAAAAGCAGGTTGGGGTCCATCTTGGGGACTTCATCGACCAAGCTAACACCCTTGACATTGCCAATCACGTCTTGCAGACATTCGCGTAGGATCTTGCTCTTGATGTCGACGATGGTGGTTTTGTACTTGCCCTCCCAGTCAAAAGTGCGTCTGATCTGGAGAACGTAGCCGTCGTACTGTCTGTCGGATGTGGTTTCTGTAGTGTCCTGGAGCTTGTAGTTGTGGATGCTGCTGTCCCAGACCTGGTCTACGCGCTTGTAGTCGAGCTTAGTGCGTTGCTTCGGAGCAGGCATCGCTCTCTTTTTCAGAGCGCCGGCGGCGAACGGGTTTGCGCCATCCAAGTTGCCCATCCTAGCGGGTCCGCGTCTTGCGCCAGGGGGCAAGAAAGGCTGGCCATGCCCAGCGATGTTGGCTCCGAATGGTGAGAGGAGGCCATTACCGCGCTGCCACTGGTTCGGCCATTGCTGGGAAGATTGGAGCTGCTGGAATGACCTGTATTGATCCTGCGTCATGGGGACCTTGATCAATCCATCATCGTCATCAGTGCCGTCGTCGGACTCGGTAGAGTCGCTTTCTGACGAGTCATTGGAATTGCTTGCAACGCGCTTGCTCTTGCTCGACTTCCTGCCCTTTTTAGAGCCGGAGGAAACTGAGGCCTTCTTAGACTTCTTGAGGTCGGCGTTCTTCTTTGACTTGGATTTGCGCCCAGCATCATCGTCTGACGAAGTTTCAAGAGCGTCTTTGATGTCGGAATTGGCGGAGGCTAGGCTGGAATCTGACTCCTCGTTGTCGCTGGTGAAGTCGGAAGTGTCGACGGCGGAAGTGGACGCTTTGGACTTTTTTGTGGTCTTCTTGTCGCTCTTCTTGCTGAGTGTTTTGGCGGCAGGTTTCTTGGAGCTTTCGGCAGCAGACTTGGGGTCAGCCTCGGGTTGCTTCGGCGGGGTGTTGGCGGGCGCAGGTGGCCGACCGGCATTCACATCGTCTGTGTCGGGATTTGCGGTCCCGGTCTGCCGGTCGGTGGCGGCGTCAATGGTGTCCATGATGAAAAGAAAGCTTCCAAGGTTCGGTGTAACACTCGGCGACGATGGCAAGGACAGTGCTGACGACACTGGGAATGGACGATGGGCGGATCGAGGCTTAAGTATGCGTAAGAAACGGCAACAGGCGACCCTGCGGAATGTGAAATGGATGTGAATGGCTAACGTATTTCCAGGATTCCGGGTGAAGGGTATGGTAGAGCCACTATGGATGGCTCGCCTTCACAGCCCATTTGAGACGGGAGGTCCTGCAGGAGAAGTGGGTGTGGCTGTCTCTGGAGGAAGTCGGAAGGAGCAGCCTTTCTACGTTGTGAAGGTCGCACTTGCCTAGACAGTCGGTACCTTTTCCTCTTCACAAAGACTTCAAGCGAGTCGAATACCTTAAGTAAGTAGGTAAGGTACCTGCCTACCTTAGAGCAGAAGCTGGGTAAGGTACCTTACCTACTTTAGGTACTTAAGGCAACCGAACCACGCTATTTCCCTCCCTCAGATAAATCTCACTTTCGAAGATAGAGAACACTAACAGAGAGCATACAGCAGCGGCATGAGCAGCAGCAGCAGAGCACCGCCGGTAAGAACGGCGTCCGTCCTAATTATCCGTTCAAGTTAAGGCAACTCTGATTCGCATAACAATGAGATGCTGCATAAGACTTAGTTAGAAGTACCGAAGTACCTGGCATAATTGGCTTAAAATGTACAAAAGGAATAGGTACATACATGTTGCCTTGTTGAGGTAGGAGCCAACAATGCACCTCAGCAGGCAGGAGCAACAGCAGGCAGGAGCAACAGCAGGCAGGAGCAACAACAGGCAGGAGCAACGTGAGGAACGTAATACAGGTAGATACGCCGAGGAAGGTACGCTGTCCGCCTGCTATTGGCGACGAAACCTACAGTACGGGTTCATTCATCTTAGTCATCATCGCAGTCATAGCTAGCAGCCGATGAGTCTACAGCACACGTCAAAAACTTACACACACAAAAGCCAGCATTCTTCCCCAGCTCCAACAACCTTTTGGCAATCCCACCGATCGATTGTCTCAAGGTAGGTACTCTGCAGCAGTAATTACAGTATGCTCTCGTTGGATCATTTTCTTCTTTCTTCGGATTACTGCAAACAGGCAACACCCCCACCGCCATGAATCAACCCCCGGTCATCATTCGGGGCCCAGGCCGTCTTTTGTTGCTGGCCGATTCGATGGCCGTCGCTCGCTGCAACAATATCAACAAATGAAAATAAGGACCGACCAACCCAACAGGTCCACAATGTCGACTCGCGACAAGCAAAAGAACGCCTCGCGATATCCGATACGCCAGGACTCCAGGACTCTGGGCAGGACGTGCAGCCTGCTGTGCGGGGAGGCCAAAAACAAGCCCTCACTTTTCGATTGCCCGAGCAACGGCAGGCGAACCATCAAGTCCCCCTCGCCATCAGCCTCACCAAAAGCTGGTCAGGTGGCCTACGAGCCGACAGTTCACAGCATTCCAGACAAGAGGGCACGGAAGCACCGCCGACAACCACTGCCCTTATCCGAACCGCCAATCCATGCCTACCGCCGCTTTCACCTGTCCTCCATTGTCATTTCCACTCGACGGCACATCCGATGGACAGTTCATCATGCCTTGCTGTATGTAGGTGGGCAACCACTACATTATTGCGTGTACTGCATCCTCCTGCTACTACTGCATGTACACGCACCCACCAACGGCTGTGAGGCGGCTCCGAGACGACCCCCAGAAGCAACAAGCGACTTGTCAGCAGCCTTGACCCCAGAAAGACACGGGAAGAATAAGGCGTTCATCCGCACGATTGGGATTCCATCATCCAAGCCAATTTACAGGGCGCTGCCGGTTTCTTTCGGCTTTGGATGAGACAGGCTGCCTGCTCTCTCTTCTGTTCGCATCAGCCACACGCCTCGTCACTTATCAGTGCAAGCGTCCGTTACACAGCATTCGCCGGCCCGAACTTGCCCATCCCATCATCTCCCGGATGCCCGGACACCGCCGATTGACCGGACGATCTGAAGCCGTCCGACGTGAACCTCCAAACAAGGTTACCTGCACAGAACGCGTCGGTGTGACAATCGGGATCCCGGCCAGCAGAGCTTGCCTGTTTGTCTTATGCAGCCATTGGACCACTGTAACTCCATGGCACTGCTGATGGGCCCGCCTAACATCAGTCGATGGCCTTATTCAGCGGCCCAGGTCCCCGAAAATGCACGTCCTTGATTCCCAGCATTCCGCGCAAACTGGCCGTACTCTGGCTCTGTCGCTTGTTACTATCACACAAATAGGATCCGGGCATCGTCAGCGGTGTTTCGGCGGCATCCTTGGGCTGAACTTTTGAATGGGATATCATGCTGACGTGTTGCCAGTCGACTGTTGCTACTTGCGATGCAATCCCATATTGGCACTAAAAGTTCACTTTTTAAGTCCGGGCAAGGTTCTCGAGTAAGCTCACGAAAATATCCCATCAAGGTGAATGTGGCATATCCAGTTCAATCGTATACGGTCAATTTCCGATTCATAAAAACAGCGTTACGCCCTCTGCCATCCTGCGGTGCCCAATAAAACCTGCAAACCAGCAATCTTCTGCACCAGCAACGCCAACGATATGGAAAGATACACTTTCACCAATACACAGCTTTAAACGATGTAGAGTCAACCCGGAGAATCCGCAGCCGGTGAACCCATCTCAGTCTGGCAATGTGGTTATCCAATGGAGTAGCTCCCTGATCAAACGCAAAAAGTCCAACGACCTCAAGGTTCTCATTGCCTCGTGGAAGTCTTTGTCGACAGAGGAGAGATCGGTCGCAATTCCGTAGCACAAGTCATCTGCGGCTCCTGGCATTGCGCTGTACCGTGCGATTATAGCCTCGTCTTCTTCCCAGCTGACCAAGATCAGCCTTTTGAACATAATATCAAACGCCACGTCAGGTTTCGCGATGTCTCGCAGATATCTGGCCCCGTCAGGCATTATGCCCTACATCTGCCAACGGAGGGATTCCATGTTCTGTGGGGGAGGCCAGATGTTTCCATCCCCGGCTGCCTCAGCAAGCCCGCGAAGGCGGTCAGCGTCGATATTGATATAGGATTCCTGTATGAGGGAGTCCACCTCCCTCGCAAAAAGTACATGGCTGTTTTCGGTCAAAGAAGAGTCCTCGGTGGTCATTTCCGAGTTCTGGGACGACATCTCAGGGACGGCCATTGGGGTGTTGTCCACAACCGAATCGGTTTGGTATCTCGCATCTTCTGTGATATTTATCAAGTCACCGGCGGTGTTGGTGCCGGGAGGGCTGCCGGGCATAGTCTCGCTGGAGTCGACATTCCTGAGGGTGCCGCTCTGGGATGTTGTGGCGGAATTGGTATCTACCTCGTCGTCGTCATCGGTCTGCTGTGATGCTGGCCCCTCTCCGTTACTGCTGGAGGCGAAGTCATCAAAGGGTTGAAACATGGTGATGTTTAATTGCTTCGTTGCCGATGTGGTTCAAAACGAGAATTGTCGGTGATACAAAAGCTGCGGGCCGTCGTGGATGACGAGGCGGGCCAAGGTAGCAGAGAGATTAGGGCGAAGAGATGAAGTCCCGCACAATGAACACGTCGAGGAAAATAAATACCATCAAGGACCGGTGCCTGCCTTCTATTGTTCTTTGGTGTATGGGTGAGGAAGGAAAGAGCTTGGAAGCAGAGTGGAAAGCAAGGCAAGAGGACGGGAAGGAGAGAATGAATGGACGCGCCACAATGGGAAAGAAGTTCCGGTCCAACGCAGCGTAGAGGCAACAACCCGGGTAGTTCGGTCGTGGTATCGCAAGACCAAAAGAATTCACCCTGCGACCTAAGAAACAGTCCATTGTCTTGAATTGAATGAACTTCGGCAACTGAAGTGCGTTGGCTGGCTGAGTCCTTCTCGTTCATATGGAGCGCGAGTACGCACCTGAGCAAGTCCACATCGAAACCATGAGCTAGCTCGCACACTAGATACGTTTCCTTGTCATTTCTCACATACGTCCCGTCATCTATTCCCTCCATACAAGCCCACACAGGGCTTTCTACACTCTAGGTTAAATAGAAGGTGTGAAAGACAGACAGGTATACCTCTAACTAATTGCCTTTATGTGGTAAACGACGACGAAAATTAGCTCCTCCAGATTAGCAAACAAGTCCCCTAGTGAGAGCTTACAAGCTGAGTTCAAATAACTTGTAACTCGTGTTCGACTGCCCAATTCGTGACACATGCAAAGCACCGGGCTGTGGAGGACTTGTCATATGCTCAACTGCTTCCAGTGCGAACCTCGTTGCCTCTTGCATATAGTGTTTATAGATTGGTGGCTTACCATGAGTAATAGACTCTCCATTTAGCACATCAGTCTTGAGTTCGGCATGCGCAATGCAGGACAGCTGCCGTTATGCCTCGCCTACGGCTGATCCTTTCCGACATGAGATGGATGTACCATTGTATCAGTTTCGTATTCTATCTGTCTGAGATTATGGTTTCGATTAAAGGATGGTTGCGATGATTTCGCCGCCGGAACGATATAAGGTAGATCCGATACTATCTCGTATTCTCATTGCAAGGTCAGAGACTCCTTCATCGCCTTTTTGCTTTCGTATGAAACTGATGATAGTCTATACAATGTGTCCCGACTCTGGCCTCAATATCCCCGTCTCGGACAAGCCCATTGTCGGAGCTTTGAGCTTTCAAGGCTTCTTGACTCTTGCTGGTGGCATCTTGATGATGACATCCTGCTCTCTGTCCATTTAGCAGATCTTCGGCATGCTACCAACTACACCAAGCCCGGTGAACAGCGACAGCGAGTACAGTGACATGGACGCTTAGTGACAGTACCGATGCGTCTCAATCAAATAGGATGATTCGAACTTGCTTACTCGTACCAGTCTACAGCATTTCGGCGTTCCTCGCCATTGTATTTTTCGAAGAGCACGCCCCCCTAAGCGGCATCTACAAACTATACTAAGCTTGTGCGCTTGTCGCCTTCTATGCCCTTTGCTGCGGATACTGCGAGCCAGACCGGCATAAGTTGGCCGTATCTTGGGATAAGGAAGGGTTGAAGAAATGGTTCTTCACGAGAACATTCCAATTTGCTTCGTGTATCCCAGCACTCAAGGGGACGTATTGCTCTCAGCCAAAGCCCAACCACGGATGGGGAAGATTCAACGCAAGTACCTCCTCGAAAATCGACGTCTCGCAAACCTGAGCTGCAGAGGTGTCGGCTTTGCTCCTATCAGTACCCCTTCGTCAACTTGTTTGTGACGATCGCGACGTACGTCACAGAATCCATTGGGCTGCTGTGCAAGTACGCTAGTTTCTGGGTGGGTTGCCTATTGCTATTGTGCGTTTTAGTATGAAGGAAATGCTAACAACGAACAGCCGAGAATCGTGATTTCAGTGGCTACGCTGATCATGGCAATGCCACTGGCTCTTCCAAATTTACTTCCAGGCCTTGGAACACCTGGAACCCCACAAGCCGGTGACGAAGTTCATGGCCATCAAGATCGTCGTGTTCCTCACGGTGATGCAGGATGTAAGCTAATTACTCACTACTAGCTGCAGAGCAACTCGTGGGCGTAGCCTCTGAGTCCGACCGCCACGTAAGCTTCGCAGAAGATCTTTGCGATGCCGCATCATGCCCGGTCACGCTTAGATGGAAGCACATTGGTTATAGAGTTGTCAAGTGCCGGAAAGAGCCAGTCTGGCCGTTTCGTGGCTTCAGCAACGCTCCTCTATGGCAATCAGTTTGGTCGAAGCTGGGATCAGAGCCAGAGCTAGCGCGTTCGTAGCACGACCAACGCGCACGTTACTCCGGAGTGGCTTGCTGTTTTGCGGGTAGGGCTGACGCTGCACCATCGGTCTCGGCACCTCTTGCTCTTTTTCGAATCCTGAATTGAAGCGAAAGCCCCAGCTGCCAACTACTGTTAAAGGCATAAGCGTACGGAGGTATTATTGCTCAGTTTGAGGCTGGGAATGTGGGGAAAATACGACGAACCGGGTGGTGAAGAGAGTCTGCGAAGAAGATGGATGACTACCGAGGGACTGCAGTTGAAATTACGAAGTTTGGCTAAGTAATAGACATATAAGGAACTTCAAGAAACGCGCCACATAAGCATAAGAAAGGGGGGGGGGATTGCAGATACTAGAAACTTCAGGGTTTCGGTTTTGAGGAGGCTTTGAAAAATCACAAGATTTGGCGCAACTTTACAGCACCCTGATATCCATGCTTTGTTATCCAGGTGCTACCAGCCAGAACATTTTCATCGAAAAGACACCCTCGGCCGCGACAAGCCATACTGCACAGCCATTAAGTGGCTGGCATAGTCCGTTGCATCGGTGGCTTCCAAAACCTCAAAAAAAAAAAAGTCCATGCGCTAAAAACATATACCTGCGTAATGATATTAGAAACATAGAAGTAAAAAAGATAAAATTCATTATAAGTAGGTATATACTGAGGCTATTAAGTTTAAATCTTATAGTTAGGTAGTTTAGAGTAAATAAAGATTATTTATATTTTCCAAATCTTTTTCATTTTATATATTACTTACTAAAAGAAAGTATTAGTAGAGTTTATATATCAAAATCTAATACATATACATGTATACTAGTTATGTTTAAAGGTTAAAATCTTTCTAATATATATATATATACAAATATTTATTTTGTTATATATTTATAAGCGCCTAGATATGTCTTACTTATATAAGTTAGATTAAGCTGCATACTCTATATCTAGTAATAATTTCTAAATTCTTTAAGTATTATTTAACTTCTATAAAAAGAAGGTATTAGGTATAATATATATATATATATATATAGAAGCTTTACATAGCTTACTTATATTGTAGATAATATATATAGTATATATATAACTTATATAAACTATATACTATAAGTTAAAGTATTTAAAAACCTATATATTACTTAGTATTACTATGTATATTAAGAAAATGAACTCTTTTATATATAGGAATAAATAGCTTAAACCTTAAGCTATAAAATTAAGTCTTTGTATAATTTTTCTCCTCTATTTAATAAGGTAGATATTAACGTTGTAAGCTAAAAGCTTAAAAAAGGTTAAGTAACTGCGCAGTTTATATGTTCGCACAGCGCACGGACTGTTTCTGAGGTTTTGAAAGCCACCGATGCAACGGACTGTATCGCTGACTAAGGCCATCTGCAAGGGTCTGTCTCAGCAAGCCTGTCGTAAAACGCAACAAGACAGCTGCACATCGATCTGGCAGGCTGATCCGCACGCAGCTGGCGACAGAATCGACGATGTCACCGCCACTCACCACGACGGCCAATTATGCTGCCAACGACCTTTCCGACGCAGCTCTAGGCGGGTCAATTGCCCTCAAGGATGGCCTTTTTGTCGACGGCTACGGCCGTGCGTTGTCCCTGCATGGCCTCAATATCTCCGGCGCCAGCAAGCTGCCCACTAAGCCGAACGGTCTATCCCACCTGACGGACGGCTTCTTCGAGCATCGCACCGTGACTTTTGTCGGCAGACCGTTTCCCCTAAATGACGCACCCCTTCATTTCCGACGGCTTCAGGCATGGGGCCTTCCGCTGATTCGACTCCTCGTCACGTGGGAGTCGATTGGGCATGCAGGACCGGATCCCTCAACTGACCTCGACCTCGAGTACATCGAGTTTCTGCGAAAACTGGTCGAGATGATGCCAAAGTATGGTATCAAATGCTTCATATGCGCTCATCAGGATGTATGGAGCAGGTTCAGCGGCGGTAGTGGTGCACCAGGATGGACGTTTGAGGTTGCTGGCCTGGACGTCGAGGCTTTCACAGACACCGGCGCCGCGTACGTCCATGGGCAAGACGAGCTTCGACGAGCTTCTGCGCCGGTTAACGAGAAAGAACCAAGCGGCCCTTTTGTATGGCCATCGGGGTATCAGAAACTTGCTGCATCGACTATGGCCACATTGTTCTGGGCCGGCGATGCCCTCGCCCCTAAGTTGCGATGCAGCCGGTCTTCCAACAGGGGGAAAGAAGAGACTGTGTCGGTTCAGGAATTCCTGCAAGATGCCTTGATTGAAGCTTTCGGTCGACTTGCGGATGAGGTTGCGGGCCTCGAAGCATGCATTGGCTTTGAGCCGATGAACGAGCCGCATCGCGGCTTAGTCAATCTCCACGGTTTCGATGGGTGGAACTATGACACGGATCTTCACATCGGTTACTATCCCTCCCTGACGCAAGCCTTGGCGCTTGCTAGTGGCTACGCTCAGGAGGTGGACTACTATGTCAAGTCATGGCCATTTCCGACGCGAGTCTCACATCGGACTGTTCTTGATCCCAAAGGCCGATCAGCATGGCTCCCCAACAAAGCAAAGAACATGGGCCTAGGGGAGTGTGTATGGCGGGCCCACGGAGCTTGGGATTGGGACAACACCAAGAAGGCTCCAAAAGTGCTCGTCAAGAACTATTTTGAAGTTGACCACCGACCCGGTCGGGAGGGGACGCCGATTGAGTGGTACCGCGACTTCTATGCCCCTTTCCTCAAGCGCTTTTCAGACCGCGTCTCGCGTAAATCGCCGCGTCAGTTTTGTTTCATTGAGCCGATTCCAAATGAGTTCATGCCCCCGTGGATTGACGATGGCTCGAAGGAAGTTCCGCAGGCACATAAGCAAACATACGCCACACAGACGGTAATCGACACGCAACGGCCCGGAAATCTTGTTTTCGGTCCTCACTTTTACGATCTCAATGTTCTGTTCAGCAAGCACCACTCGTGGATGAGCGTCAATGTGCAAGGACTCTCTAGAGGAATGTTCATCCTGAAGGCGCTCTACTTCGGTGCCAAAGCACTCCGAAAGAACTACCGCCTTCAACTTGGGAACATCATCAAATACGGAAAAGCTTCGTTGGGCAACCATGTCCCCGCACTTATCGGTGAAGTTGGTATACCCTATGACATCGACGGCAAGGAAGCTTATGCTACCGGCTGCTATGATAAGCAGCGCGAACTGATGCATGCTCTCATTTCTGCCATGGAAGATAACATGGTCGGCTTCACTCTTTGGAATTATAATCCAGATAACCGTGTGGAATATGGCGATGGCTGGAATCAAGAAGACTTTTCTGTCGTTAATGGCGACGATAAAGAGATTCCAGGGCACATCATGCAAGACTATGCCAATGAGCCGCACGCCAAAGACGAATTATATCGAGGGGGCAGAGTTTTAGACGTGATTATCCGACCCTACGCTGTTAAAATTGCAGGTCGGCCTCTGCGTTCGGATTGGGATCCTCGGACTTTGAAATTCGAGTTCGAGTGGACCAGCCAAGACCGAATTGGCGAGAAACAGTCTGACAAGCTGCGAACGACAGAGGTGTTCATTCCCAAATACCACTACGACGGTGGTATCAGTGTCAAGGTCAGCGATGGTGATTGGTCTTATGATGCTGATCTACACACGCTTTTCGTCCGTCATAAAGCGGAGGTTTACCGCCACCGTCTTGTGGTTGAAGTCACAAACGTCGGAAGGCGTCTTTTGGAGAGAGTGGGGCGACGGCGACGAGTTAGTCCACCCAAGTTCCCTCTCAGTCTGCTGTCTCCCAGTGCTGAGATTGCGTTGGAAGAGGTTGACTCTGGTCTAATTCTCATTATGCTGCTACTGCCAGCTATTGCGCTTGGACTGGCTGTGATTGCCCATAGGCTCAGCTGAGAGATCATACATGAGATGTCGCCTCTTGTCAGGCTGGGTCATGAATGTACGCTTGCTAGAATATCCACCAAGAATAAGACCCAGTTACTTTGGTAGCGCGTCAACGAAGACCCTTGTGGCCTTCAAATAAACAAAAGAATATTCCAGACGAACATCTGAGGCCTCGTAAATACTCTCCAACTGTTTTTGCCCGCCCTTACTTTGCTGGTTCCAGTAGTCAGGGAATGCAAAAGGCCGAGAAAGAAATGGGTGGGATTCGAGCTATCTAACAATCTAACATGCTATTGGAATTATGACAAATCTAATGTGATGCGAGGACCTCGCCTCTTACACCTAAGCCTTCAAGTTTTGACGGTTCAAGATGGCAATGAGATCCAACTCGGGCTCACGGCGTCGGACCTGTACCTTGGCGAATGGATCCGAGTTAAGCATGATACCGGCCTGCTGAACAACAGGCTTGACACCAGGAGTAAACTTGAAGTCGTAGTTCATCAGGAGAAGGCACAACACAATCTTTATCTCGTTGGCAGCGAAGAATCTTCCCGGACATGAGTGCTTGCCGAGACCGAAGGCGATGTGCTGCGGTGTGGTGGTGGCGAGTTGATGAAGGTTCTCCTGGCCCTCCTGCTGTCGCATCCGAAACCATCGGTATCCATCCCACTTGTCCGGGTTGGCATGCAGAGACGGATCCCACATGGCATGCGAAGACACCCCCAGTTTAGATCCCGCTGGTACGAGCGACCCGTCAGGCAGCTTGACATCCTTCACCACCATTCGCGTCATGCTCACCACGTTGGCCGGCTTGACGCGCTGGCTTTCCTTGATGGCGCTATCCATCAGCTTCAGCTTGAAGAGGGCCGTCTTTTCCCACCCGTCTTGGCCGAGTACCGTGATAATTTCTTCGCGCAGCGCAGGAATGATCTCCGGATTTTCGATGATGTCGTACAGAGTCTGGGTCAAGAGGTCGGTAGTCGTGTGCACAGCGGCCATGGCCAGACTAATTTGTAACGTCGCCGGGTCGTAGCTGCGGCCCTTGGCCATGGCCTCGAACCACTCAACAGCATCATTCCGTTCTTTTCGCTCGAGCCCTTTCTCCTTCCTCTGCTGGTCCTCTACTCGGCGTGCGTCGAGGATACCACCGATGATGCTTCGGGCTTTTCGCAGATGGGTACGCACGATCTTGCACTGTGGCGAGAACCAGTGGACAACGTGGCGGATACCGGGAGGATATTTGCTCAGCTCACTTGCTGCGATGAAGGCATCGACCGTGTAATCCTTGGTGATCGACAGCCAAGTCGGGTTGCGACAGCCCTCTTCACCTAAGAAGATCCGAGCTGTGATGCGCGCTACGATGTCGAGCAAACTCGACTTCAACGTGAATTCTTTCCATTCTGTGACCTGAATGTGAGTAACCAAAGATGATCGTGTGAGGGTTTCCTCCGTAAGAAACTCACCCTCGGACTCCCCAAGAATCTGACGATTGGCTTGGTCACACTCATCTGCGAGAGGCTGAGTAATCTTGCCTGTGAGCCCAAAGTTAGCGGCTGGCAATGCCAAAATGCAAAGAACTGCTTCCTACCGAGAGCCTGGGTGATTTTAACTCGGACTGTATCAGTCACTATATTGCTCTTGCTTCCCTCGTTGAATACGTCGAAGCCAGGTATGTCGGCGTGAAATTGCTGAAGCTGTTAGTCAAGTAGCAACTTCAAAAGCACAGAAACAACCTACGCTATTAACGAAGGACATGAAATCGAGGTTTGGGTCATTACGGATAGCATCGGCGTATTCCGGGGGCAGAATCAACATTTCACCCGCATCAGAAATGATGCGAAACGGCTTCGTCTTTCCGACCTATGACGAGGGTTGTCATGTTAATATGTAACTGGACTGGAAGAAGAGAATGACAAGGAACTCGAGGCACTGACCCTGGCAAAGCCATCTTTAACGAGAGCAATCGAGTTTGCCAAAAAGTTACTTCTAGCCTTGGAGTTTCCAATATCGAAGATCGAGGTAGATTCGGTAACGTTAGGAAACTTGCTCAGTTTGGACCTGTTCAAAATGAGAGGGGTGATGCATAATAACAGAATGATGAAAACGTAGGCCAAGTTCCTAGGGGGGGAAATGTCGAGTGATTGAGCTTGCACGGCATGAGAGCCGGCCAGTGAGGCCTCGGGACTGGCAACTGAATCCATATGTGACTCGAGTTGAAGTTGTATTTGCTTGTTGCTGCGTGATTGATGAGACGAATGGAACAGCCAAGATGCCTTTATTTAAACCATTAAATGGTTGATTCAGCGGTTGATAGCTGTAGTACTGTACAAGGCAAATTGCAAATCCCGGTGTCATCAACACGCCGCATTTCGGTCCGGAATCTTGATATCATCTCGAAAATTCCGACTCCTTTGTTACTGTTTGGCGTCAAGATCCATTCTGTCTATGTTCGGGCAACCTAGCTAGTCCGATACGAATACGCGCCGGGTTGCGAGTGCCGTCCACAGGCCCGGCGTCTCCACTCTTGTGCTCCTGAGTCCTGATTTTGGGTATCAACTCCAGACACGTCGGCGATCACGATGACGAGTCATGTCGTATCAGACGACAGCGGAGAGATCTAGTTCGGTGGATCGCAGTTAGCGAAGTTGCGTCGCTACCGCTGGTTCATTTCTCTCACAATCGATAGCAGGATTGCATGGATAGTCGATGGACTTCAGCAGTTGAGATATCCGAAAACTGGCGGAGACAGGTCGCCATGACCTGCTAGGACTAAATTTCGCCTTCGTCTATTAATGAGCGAATAATCATTCACATAGTCATTAACGTTGTTCGCTAAATCTGTTCGTCTTTGAGACCATGGAGGTTATTAATGGAGCTGGTTAGGGTACTTGGCTTGCCAAGCATGCCCTGATGGATCCCCCCCC